>JAZKJV010001381.1:280000-467989 GCA_037367405.1 Ottelia alismoides
GTGCCTCGGGGCACGTTTATTAAAACCATGGTTTCTGATGCATTATGAGTAAAATCATTCTCTCTCTCTACATATATAGAGAGAGAGGGGGGGGGGGGAGGGAGGTTATATTCAATTCTCCCTCATATAAGGGACAATCAAGGTTTAAATAGATGTTTTCGAAAAATAACAACCTTCAACTATTGCATTGCAATTAAATAAGCCCTTAGCTAGCTTTTCTTTATGTCTCCAATTTGGCTTCCCTGGACGATACTGCAATTGAAAAATAGTGGGACCTTATTCCATTGCATCCATATTTGGTTAGAAAAATTTACAATACATTTTCCTAAGAAGATTCCACGCATAAGTTATCCTAATTCGTACATCCACTCTAGAGAAATGTTCAATTTTCTAAACTCGGATACCAATATTTGTATCTTCAATTCCTTTACACGTGTTGGAGGCATTATGACGCTTATTTTTCCATATTCCTTTGAAATTCTAGACCAGACATTTTCTTCTCGGATGATAGGCCTGTGAATCCATAATGCCGCTTTATCGATGAATGTGTTTCATTTACTCGATGCTCATGCTGGTAAATGAACAGAACTGGTGTTCTCAATCTGTTGCATATGTAGCTGGTTCTCGCGGTAATTGGAAGTTCAACAAAATGCATAAATACGCTTGCTGACATGAAAGTATTTTCACAGGTCACTGATGCAAAGATGATATGGGTCGACCGATTAGGCTTTGTATTCCATGTCCATTCTCAGGGATCATCCTTTGAAGTCCGTGTACCATTTCCAATAGAAGTTTCAGATGAAAAAGGCATGAAGTCGGCTTTTAACTTCATGTCTCATCTGGCTTGGGATTTAGATAAGAACTACTTACCTGAGGATTTCGAGCAGGTGAAGCCCCTGAAGAGGATCCGATAGGATTCTGCGTATTTGCTTTGTGTTATTTATCAGGATACTTCGCATCTGTTCTGTATCATTTGTTGATAAAGTAGCTTGTGATTTATGTAAAAATGAGGTATTTGCTCGTTTTGTTTAGATGTTCTCATGTAGCTGTGGTACTAATAATTTGTTGTCATGTATTTTGTTACAGAAATAATCAAAATGCTTGCTGATAATAAAACTAGGGCATTGTTCGGATTTATTGTTGTCCTAAGGATTTTATCATTAAACCTAAAATGTTTAAAACCAACTTTCTCAATTGCTATGACCTGAGAAATGGGAGGATATGGGGGATCTGAGTCCGATGTATATGAAATCTGAAGCTCAAGTATGATTATTGTTTGTATCAAATCAGTGTGCTGTTATGAACGTGATTAAGATGTGAGTTATGATTCTAATGACTATTTACGTGATGGTCAATTAATTATCTGAATATGATGTGAAATTTACTAAATCAAGTTAGAAAATAAATTAAAATTTACCATATCATTTGATATATCTTTATTGTAGAACCTAAATTGAGAAATTGCATATCATTGCAATTACTGTACATGGAAACAAATTCCATGAAAAACCCACTGTAAATATCATTGCAACAAGGCAACACATTTCACTGAATCAATGATTAATAGAATGCCCAGAAACCAAGATGTCAGTTTATAATCTGAGCCTTGAATATCATGACACCCACCGTCAATATCATATACGGTGAATAATTGTAGTTACATGTGTATTTGACTATAGGGAGTCGCTTTCTTCGAGTCACATTACTGGCTAAAGAAGTTAATGGCAGCATCCCAGTACCCGAGCAGCTGCAGAAAAAGAAGATACAAACTTGATTGGCAAATTAACTGTTAATATCACAAGCAATAAAGGATATTCAACATGTGATGGATGTATATTCCCATCGAATGATTTCAAACAAAATCCAAATCTGGAGTCATTCGAATTACAATCTCCTGAATAATAAAACGTGATGGTCTTTCTCTGTCTATTTTGAGGTTTTAGATTTGTTGAGATGGATTGAAACTTGTGAAAATTTTAACCATATTCTATCGGGTTGAAGGTGAATTGATCAATTATCATACCGTTCAACTTACGTGGGTTGCATTTCAAACATCTTAAAAATAAGGAAAAGCAGGACTTCGCAAGAAGATAAAAAACCCGCCAGATTCATCTTGACTTCATGAACTCTGCAAATTAGTCTATGAAATTTGTCGTCTGCGCCCAGTTTGAATTGCTCGTTCTGTGTGTCATATCTTGTGGACTATGTATTGATCGAGTTAAAGTTCTATTTCCAGATTAGCAGTTGCATAAAGTTAAACAAAAACTCTAACCAAATAATGCCAAACCATCTCTTTCATTCACTCTTGTAAATAAAAGGAACATTCCTTAAAAACTAATTGTATTTTGTAAGCCATCTCCTAGGAAACTGCATGTTCCAATGGCTATATAAACAGGTCAGCATGTATAAGGATGAAGAGACTTTAATGTATTCTTTTTCAGTTAATGTGAACATGCAATCTCTTTAAGTGGATATGCGGACACACATACAAAGATCGAATTCGGAATGATGCAATCAGAAAGAAAGTTGGTGTAGCTCAATCGAGGATAAGATGCGAGAAAACCGCTTAAGATGGTATGGTCATTTGCAAAGAAGGCCAGCTGATGCACCAGTTAGGAGATGAGAGTGTTGGGATGTTGAGCCGTCTAAGAGAGGGCAATGACGGTCCAAGAAGTGTTGAAAAGAGACTGTACGAAGGGATCTTGGTTTTTTGGATATAAGCTCGAGATTGACCCAAGATAGATCTGAATGGAGGTGAAGAATCCATGTAGCCGACCCTACTTAATTGTGGGAAAAGGCTTTGTTGTTGTTGTTGAATGTGAATATGCAATATGTAATGCTTCATATGAATCATATTGGAGACTCCGTTTTTCTGCTTCATTTGAGCTAACTATTTTTGTATTCCGGATCCCATTGAGCCGTTCTCCGTCTCATCCGAGCATTCCCTCCGACGCAGCTCCCGTCCAGCGTGTTGTTGGACCCATCAGCAAACCGATCCGAGCCGTGTAGCGCCCAAATTCACTATCGAAGTTCAGCAGAGGGGCTCTCCTTCGTGTTCTTCCAGTCTCGTTTTTGGCCGTCAAATGAAGAGACCCCTTTCTAGATCTGATCGGGACCACTCCTTTCAGGCCTAAATCTAAGCGGTCTGATCTGATCTAGGGCCAATCCAGCCGCTCGCCAGTACCAGATGATCACGATCGTTAGATCCATACCTGCACCACCAGATCTGAGCTGCACGTCCCCTGGCAGCCTCTACACCGTCAGATCTTTTTCAGAGGATATTAGAACATTACGCTGACATCAGGCATGCTGCACACCTTTTGGAGGGTATATTTCACCTCGCTCCTGCTTTTTATGCTATTTCCATTAAGTCCGATAAATGTACTAAGTAGTTAAGAACATTTGCAGTTTGGACCACTTTACTTTAGTTATTGGCATTCTAGTCCAGTCTAGTTTTAGTCGGATGTAGCGTCACGTGATTTTCTTGGATATTTGCATGCTCTACCTTGAACCTTTTATTTGATATTCAATGAATGAACGTTTTGATTAATTGCATATATGCCCCTGTGAGTGTTGATCACGTGCTGCGACAATTCTCCCTAGATTATTTGCATAATGACCCCTAGACTTTCTTTGCTTGTTTAGGTCCTAAGACGTAAAGTAGTTGCAATTTGGTCCCTCTTGAACCGTTTTTTAACTGTTTGTCTTTTATTTAGTGTAATAAATATTAAATCAACTTCAAAAATTACCTATTGCTCTTGCGAACATGTATTGTTTATGATAATTTTGTGTGTTGATTTGTGTGCATTTTCCACTAGTAAAAATTTAAAACAACCTAAAAAGCCTATGGTTATCTTAGAAAAATCATAAAAATTCGAAAATATATCTCAAAACTCTAAACAAATAGAGTAGGTGTCTTTTATTATCCCATATCTCCATTCACATTTTAACTAAAAAAATATTTTATAAAAATCAAAAAATTATAAAACACTTGAAAGCTCATAAAAATTATATAAGATCATAGAAAAAAAATCCAAAAATTGTGATTTCAATATCTGTTTGTAGATGTTTGCTTATATTTTATCATAACATTTATTTTCAGGAGTTTTAGGCACTTCATTTATTTTTTATTTGTTAATTAATCCTAGCTGTTCATTATTTGTCTATTTTATCACTGTTTGATTTTTAAAAATCACAAAAAAAATCCGAAAAATCTATAAAAATTGTCAAAAATACTGTAAAATATATAAAATCAAAAAAATTTACTGTAATTTTCTGAATGTTTTTGATAATGTTAAAAAATACAAAAAGAGTGTTTGTGTATGTGTTTTACTTGTTCTCTTATATTGAAAGAATTAAAAATTTAAAAAATAAAAAACCACTAAAAATAGTAAAAATCTTTTATCTCGGAAATCTTGCTGCTTAGTGCTTAATTGTGCTTCTTGTGTTCGACCCTAGTCACTATAGTAGGTAAATAAAAGTAGCAAAACTGCTCACATTCAACTGTTTGATTCATTAGTAGTTTATTTTCTCATTGATTGATTAGGTTGATTTAGACAACGATGATATCTTAATTAATCCACCTTATTCGGCCGAAAATCGTATCACCACACTTGTCGCTGTAAGAAGAAGAAAAGGAGGAGTCCTAATCCTCTTTCGTCGGAGACTGTGAGGAGCACAACTTGACCCGAGCGTCAGCATCATTGCCGCTGGTTGGGAGGGAGATCCACTAGAAAGGCAAGATAAGGCGTATCAAAAGAAGCTAATACCATCAGAAACCCACCATGAGGTTCTATAATGAGAATCTTGTCTGTCCATCTTTTATTCAGTGTACTAGAACAAGTATGAGTCCGCAGAATGACTCTTGGAATGATGAAGAAAATCAACCTAATTACTATATTAGGCCAAACTGAGGTCCTTTGGCAAGTTATAGGGCTATTAAGGCCTACCTTCGTTGTTTATGTCATCACCGCCCCCATTCTTGGACCAAGTGGGGCCTCGGTTTTTCGAGAAATAGCGGAGTAATTCGAATATATATACAACGGATTTCTTTTTTGATGCTTCTTGCTGTTAGATAATTCCCATAAATCTCATGATAGGTAACCAAGGATTCATATTGAAGTTCAATGGAAACTTCCTTTGAACCAATGACACGTTAGTCTAATCGCCATCGGAACCACAAGCGTTTCGAAAGAGCTTCAGCCAATCAGTCTTCATGCATTTCTGCTTCCACCTTGGCATTTCTTTCCTCCTGTACAGGAAATAACAAACGAAAAGGGGAGGGGTGCGAGTAGGGATGAAAACGAATGTGAATACATTCGTATCCGATCCGCTATCATATTCGTTTTATACATATTTTGACATTCGTATTCGTATTCGTTTTAAAATGGATGCGGATATGGATATCACTTTAACATTCGTTAATATTGGCATTCGTATTCGTATATTCATTTTCGAACATAAGTATAGTAATATATTTATTTATAAATGTGCATAACAACATTTTATGATTGCATTTATCATTGTTGATATAACTATTATGAAATTACAATATCTGGTATCTCTATTTTATGTTTAAATCATCCTAAATATGCATATTAGTAAATTATTTCTGTTATTATCGTTATCCGATTCGTATTCGTTTTACATTCGTATTCGTTTTTAAGGATATGGTAACACATTTTTCACATTCGTCAATATTTGTATCCGCATTCGTATTCATATTTTAAAATGGATAAGGATATGATTATGCATATATTCGTATCCGTATCCGATCGTTTTCATCCCTAGGTGCGAGATGCTGCAGGACTCGTTGGATCACCTTCCCCCTTGAATCCATGTCGTCAAGGCATTAGCGGCTTTCAGCCGTCCAATCAGCTCTCAAAGAGCATCACCAGCCGTTCATCTCAAATGCCAATCACATGCGTCGTGCACGTGATTAGATTTTCAAAGGCACCCCCAGATCTTTGGGGGATCACGTGAAGATACCTGCCTGACCGTTTGTGCCCAGCTTAGACAAACCCAATTCTTTTTATTTTGAACCTCGATTTCAAAGCATATTTTGAATTGAATTTAGTCTACTTAGAAATTTTGTATGTTCAAAATTGACCTGTTTTGGACTTTAGTTGGAGCTCGTTTAAATTATTCGTGAATTTCTCAAGTTGAAGTACCATTTTGGAGTTTTATTTATTTTAAAATCATTGCATTATTTTTTCATATATTTCTGAACGTTTTGTGCATGGAATTAATAGAAAATTTTGGTCATTGAGTTTTTAGAAAAGTATTGATGCATTCTCCTAAAATGAATTAATTGGTGGACTGCATTTTGCTTTTTTAAATTCCTCTGTTTCGAAAAATCCTTGAAATCTAAAAATATCATGTTGTAGCTCTTCACTGCCCTAAGGATTTGAAATGGGATTTATTTGACAAATTATATCAAGAGTCAAGATATGCATTTTTTTGAAAATATGAATCAAATTTACATATCAATTTCAAAGAGAAAAAGAATTCATGTAATGCTTATTTAATTCGGAGATGGGTGCAATCATTTGAATATTATTTTTTAGATGAAACAACTGATCTAATTTCATCACTGCGATAAGATTATAAGGAGAAATATGTAAACGATAAAAAACAAAAGTGCCAAGAAAACAAATGGATGTATCCGATATTATCTCAAATTTATTTTCTTTTAACGAAGATCAAAGGAGTGAAAGCAAGCTTAGAGCCATTGGAATCAAGTGGGAGCAAGACAACATTGTGCAAAACAAGCAACAACATTGTGAGGAAGGGGAGACAACATTGCGAGGGAGGGGCAACGATGTTGTGTTGTACGGCAGGCAACATTGTGCAAGAGGGAAGAGGTATCGAAATGGAATGAGAAGGAGAGGGAACTATGACTATGTAGCACCCCAAACATATGAACACATCTAGTAATCACAAAATAAGCTTATAAGTAGTGAGGCTATTACTAGTCAACCTAGGCTTAAGCATTTTAGGATGTGGTCAAGGGATCCAGTTGGGCAGAAGCCCAACAGGTTGTTTGTGCTAATAATTGTAACGAATCGAGTCTAAATGTTAGGGATGTTACAGATGATATTAGAGAAGATTCCTTTTAATAATAGAAAGAGTTAATATAAGAATTGGAGCCACAACTATCATGGAGTTAGTAGGAAAGGACTACCAAAGAGATAAAACCGCCAATGTTACTGAGAATATGTCATGGGCTATTCCGCAACAAGGATGTTGCTAATATAAGTGGGTGTGATTATAACACCGAACACATTGTATCATATCTAGTAATCACAAAGTGTGGTAGTAGCTTATAAGTAGTTAGGGCTAATACTAGTCAACCTGAGCTTAAGCATTATGGGGCGTGGTAAAGGACTTCAAATGGACCATAGTCCAAAAGATTGTCTGGACTAGTAATCCACATAATGGACCAAGTCTATATCTCAAGAACATTACACGAAATATTGGTGGTTAAGAGCAAAATGAGAGGAAGAGGAAATGGAGAGGTGAACAGTCCAATAGGGTTTGCAACTTTACAAGTTACACTTATATTTTATTATTTAGTGATTTCATAGATGGGTTTCAAAAGAGAAGAGAGCATGGTGACAAGAGGACATGTATCTACTATTGATATGAAAAATGAGATGAACAACATTGATTATGACCTTGTCAAAAATTGAGAAGGTGGAAATGAATATTATATGTGTATGGGTTAGCATATTAATGGAATGGAATTGATTAGATTTTGGTAATTAATCCAATCCATACGTTAACGTATTCGAAAATTCCAATCTGATCAAATCCATTAAAATGATAAAACCAAACCAATCCAATCCTCCACATCCTTGGCTATACTCTTGCAACTAAAATGGCAAAATTTAAGTGGGATAATGCCTCTGTAAATAAAGTTACTCTTGTTCTCTCATATAAATTCAAACTCCTCGAGTTTTTTTTCTTTTCACCATCTATAAATACCGACTCCCCCCTTGCAATGAAAACAATAGCTTTGCTTTTAAAAATCATATACGACAAACGTATATCCAACTACCATGGAAGCACATGATATTACAGCGGTTGATCACTTCTCACGATTATCAACAAAAATTACTAAGAATAACAAGTACAATCATTTTTGTCCCTTCGCTCTCTTTCTTCTCTTCTCCACTAATTCAAACACGATGGGGTAGATCCAACATAAAGGGAGACCTTACAATAGAGCAACGTGGGGAGCTTCTTGCAGTGGCTGAGAGAAGCAAGAGTATGTAGGCTAAGCAATAGAGCATGCAGACTATGGTAGCACCATGGCCCAAAATGTTTATTTTACTAACATGTCAGACAAGCTCATTAAACGTTATATCACCGAAATCGCCTTGAAATTTACACAATGAAAAGCTGAAAAGGAAGAGACATCGAGCAAAATTCACTACATCAATGCATTTCACTACGACGACAACAACAACAACAAAGCCTTTTCCCACAATTAAGTAGGGTCGGCTACATGGATTCTTCGCTTCCATTCAGATCTATCTTGGGTCAATCTCGGACTTATATCCAAAAAAGTAAGATCCCTTCGTATAGTCTCTTTCCAACACTTCTTGGGCCGTCCTCGCCCTCTCTTAGCCGGCTCAACATCCCACCACTCGCATCTCCTAACCGATGCATTAGTTGACCTTCTTTGCAAATGACCAAACCATCTTAAGCGATTTTCTTGCATCGTATCCTCGATCGGAGCTACACCAACTTTCTTTCTGATTGCATCATTCCGAATCTGATCTTTACGTGTATGTCCACACATCCATCTTAGCATTTTCATTTCTGCTACAGTCATTCTCTGCACATGTCTATGGTTCACAGGCCAACATTCAGAACCATAAAGCATAGCAGGTCTCATGGCTGCTTTGTAAAACTTTCCTTTAAATTTTAAAGGAATTTTCTTATCACAGAGAACAGCAGAGGCTCCTCTCCACTTTATCCAGCCTGCATTTATTCTATGAGTAACATCTCCATCAATTTCCCCATCATGTTGCAAAATAGATCCCAGATATCTAAAAGAATCTCTCTTCTGAATGTTATCGTCACCAATCTTCACCTCGATTCCTTCACCATTGCTTCCATCAAAGGTGCATTCCATATATTCCGTCTTAGCCCTACTTATACGAAAACCTTTTAGTCTCCAATGCATGTCTCCAAACCTCAAGCTTCTCATTTACTCCATCTCTAGTCTCATCAATCAACACAATATCATCAGCAAATAACATACACCAAGGTAACTCATCCTGAATGTGACTTGTCAACTCGTCCATAATCAAAGTAAAAAGAAATGGACTCAAAGCTGAACCTTGATGTAAACCAATGTTGATATCAAAATAGTCAGTCTCCCCCGTCGGGGTCCTTAAGCCCTATCATACATATCCTTTATGAGATTAATGTATAGGACATGTACTTCTCTTTTCTCCAAAACTCTCCACAGTATCTCTTGTGGGACGGAATCATAAGCCTTCTCCAAATCAATAAAGATCATATAGAGATTCTTCCTTTTAGCTCTATAAATCTCCATTGTTCTCCTCAGCAAATGGATGGCTTCAATAGTTGAGCGACCTGGCATGAATCCGAATTGATTTTCCTTTATTTGGGAAACTTGTCTCAACCTTCTTTCGATCAGACGTTCCAAAATTTTCATAATGTGACTCATCAGCTTGATACCTCTGTAATTTGAACAATTTTGAATGTCTCCTTTGTTCTTATAAAGAGGCACCACGATACTCCTCTTCCAATCTTCAGACATTTTCTTGCTTCGCCAAATAACATTGAATAGATTCGTAAGCCAAGTCAAACCATGCATTTCACTACCTTGGCAAAATCGATATTTTGACAAAATATCACCGAAATTCAACAGAACTTTGAACCATGGGTATCACACATGATCGAGAACACATATATGACACGTGCAGATGCACATACAGAGAGAGAGGAGCAAGGGAGATTTTCCTCATCACTGTCAAATATTGGTGGTTGCAATGAGGGCAAAGGCGATGACATGTCAGAGGTAGAGGCGACGATTCCTTTCAGAAAAGAATGAAGAGAGGAGGAAGAAAGGACATACAATGTAAATTCAATTCAACAAGGGTAACTATCACATTTTTGAAGGATTTTATTCACTTTAATGATTATATGGATGTAAGAGTTAATTTGTAGTGATCAAGGGGTATATATTAACAAGGGTTTTTCAGTGTAATCGACAAAGTTTAAGGTGATCGTGACACAAAATCGCAAAAAGTTTACTTGGAATGTTGAACATAGATGAAGGGGTAAGAAGTAAAGATCTGTTGATTTATCAATGAATCATGAACATAATATTGCTGCACGTCGTCAATGCTTAACTTCACAAACATCCACATGGGAAAAAGGGCAATCCCATGCCCTAAGAAGTGTTATTTTAAGAATTCATTGCTTTGGTCCCTATAGACAAATGAAGCCATCTAAAATTTGAGTGGAGGAAAGTCATGCAACTAATTTGTATACCTGAGATCATCCAACATCGACCTCTTCGTAATTAGGTTAAGGCGAAACCCTAGCAAACCGTGCTCATCAACACTCCCAGTGCAACTATCCTTGTCAAGGAATGCTAACAAAACTCAACCTCTGATAATGACTTAAGAGTGCTCCATCTCCTGCAAAGGGATATTATTGTGCAAAACGCAGAAACCCATATCTTTAAGGAACAAAAGAAATTAAAAAAAATCAAACCTAAAAATAAGAAGCTATGTTGTTTCCTGTTTTGCTCTCTATAGGTTCGTTTGGTTGCAGGGTTGGGCAGGGTTGGGTTGGCCCAACCTGAGGTACCCTTCCTTCCAAACATCCCAATCCTCCTCACAGTTTAATATTCACAAGGGTACCCCAACCCAACCTAACTCTGCCCAACCCTGCAACCAAACGAACTCTATGTATGCAAAAATAGAGGGCTTCCGAGATATTCAGCAAGAATCTTGAATGGATCCTTGGCTCCTCCAGGGGCAAACACCTGCATTATACACACTTGACAAATTGTCATACTTGAAAGAGACAAACTTCAAGAAAATCATTTTGAATCATATATACATGTTAAAAAAGAGATAACAACAACAACAATAAAGTCTTTTCCCACAATTAAGTATGGTCGGTTAGATAGATTTTTTCCCTCAATGTTAAAAAAGAGAGATACTACATAAATTTACGCCGGGTTTACTTTTACAGTTTATACAAGAAATAAGATTGTTTCAACTCAAAAATTAAGGGTAATGTAAGCTTCCTTCACAGATTACATAGTGGAAGACAATCGCTTCAATGGATATTTCAAATTGTTATCATAAGAAAATCCTCTGACGTGACCATGATCACCCAATGGCCTTTAACGTTGTCTCTAGAAAAGATTTTGAATCATAAGAACAAATAACACTCAACTTCGTACGTTTACACTGCAGTTGGATCCAAAAAACTAAGCTTCCTCCGTATAGCCTCATTCCAATATTTCTTGGGCTTTCCTCGCTCTCTTAACCAGCTCAACATCTCCACACCGGTGCATCAGCTGACCTCCCTTGCAAATGACCAAACCACCTTAAGCGATTTTCGCGCATCTTATCCTCGATCGGAGCAACATCAACTTTCCTTTTGATTGCATCATTCTGAATCCGATCTTTACGTGTGTGTGTGTTTGTGTGTGTCCACACATTCACTTTAGCATTTTCATTTTTGCTACTGTCATTCTCTGCATATGTCTATGGTTCACAGGACAACATTCAGATTCATAGATAATAACAGATCTCACGACTGCTTTGTAAAACTTTCCTTTGATTTTCAATGAAATTTTCTTATCACAGAGATAATAGAGGCTCATCTCCACTTTAGCCAACATGCATTTATTGTATTACTAACATCTCCATCAATTTCCCCACAATGTTGCAAAATAGATTCCAAGTATTTAAAAGAATCTCTTTTCAGAATGCTATCGTCACCACTCTTCACCTCAATTCCTTTATCATTGCTTCTAACAAATGTGCACTCCATATATTTAATCTTAGCCCTACTTATACAAAATCATTTACTCTCCAATGCATGTCTCCAAACTCAAGCTTCTTGTTTACTCCATCTTTAGCCTCATCAGTCAACACAATATCATCAACGAATAACACATGCCAAGGTATCTCATCCTGAATGTGACTTGTCAACTCGTCCATAATCAAAGTAAAAATGAATTGAGTTAAAATTGAACCTTAATGCAGACCAATGTTGATGTCAAAATAGTCAGTCTTCTCAGACTGTATCCTTATACAAGATGAACTCTATCATGCATATCTTTTATGAGGTTAATGTATACGATAGATATTTTTTCTCTTCTCTAAAACTCTCCATAATATCTCCCGTACGACAGGATCGTAAGCCTTCTGACTTTTCAAAAAAGTCTAGGATCTAAGATTTCTAACTAACAAATAGGCTAACATTATTTTCACCTTATAGGCCGATACTTGCATTAAATGAATATGAAATCCATGCCCTATATTATTCAGCAATGACGTATCATTTTCCCCACTTTAATGGAGCGAACTAAATGGACTCGCTGTCTCCAATCCAAGCATTATATTCCTTTCAAGATAAAGATGTCCACACATCTATTGCTATTTTGATAGGCAAAGCTTGTGTCGAAATTGCAGGCCTTTTTGCTGGTTCTTAGAAAAATATCAGCAGCAAAAACCTGTTTGGCATGACAAGAATCACAATATTCAAGTAGATTTTTTCAGGAAAGCATTCAAGGAGATGAAGCAGATTACGACTATATCTTATTCAATACAAATGTCAATATTAACCTCACTCCAGATTTAGCTATAGCAAGAAGCCTCGTAACCAATAGCAAGGCGAGGAAAGCATGAAGCTGGATTAGTTCCTTCCAGTAATGGAATCCCTGAAAGCACCTAAAAGGAGTATCTTGCAATATCAGGGAAAGAGAGGGGAAGGGATACTACAACAAAATTGAGCTATAGCGACGGTTTTGGAAAAATATGTCACTAAATTAGTCGTTGTTAAATATATAATGACGATATTATTCATTGCGAAATGAGCTTTCGTACTCAAAATCAGCAACGAATATCATATCCACCGTTATATCATTACCAATGGTCCACATAATGACGCTTATCTGTTGCTATTTTTCAAAATATAAACTAATCGTCGCTATTTTTTTAGTTCAAAATTTAGCGACAATCAATTAAAATTTTGAAAAATAGCAACGAGTAAGCGTTGTTATATGTATCGTTGCTAATGATATAATGACAGATATGATATTCATTGCTGATTTTGAGTACGAAAATTCATTTCGCAACGAATAATATCATCATTATATATTTAACAACGGCTAATTTAGTGATGGTTTTTTTCAAAATCGTCACTATAGCTCATTTTTTTTAGTGGGAAAAACAACAAGGTGCGAGATCATCACAAATATTCCCTTCTTACTTTCGGATGAAGATGTTTGACCAATTCCATTATGTCCACATTATCACTGGAGTGAATTATAAGATCAATCAAACCTGATGCAGAAAGGTCAAACAGTTGAACAAACTGGCATCCAAAAGTCGAGAGGGCGCAGAATTGATCTAGCAGATAAAGTTTTTCTAAGCTTTAAAATTGGTTTTGTTTAGAGGTCCAATAGGTGTGATTCAGCATTATTAGCCTTGTAGAATGTAATCCTCCTACTCCAAACAACTTAAAGGATGAGAAGACAGGAGCTAAGGTATAGAGAAACGGAGGCAGCCACACCCCTCACCGCTGCTTTCTCTCATCTCTTCAACAGTTTACGACATGCATAGTAAGACTTGAGACATCAAAACTCCTCAAATATAGCAAAGGAAATATTTGTATACAGTGTCCAAGGACTCCTAAACCATAAGGGAGAATCCTGTGGGAATTTTTAACTTCTTTCAATAAATTATTCATATTTTTTGACAAAGGAGCGTAACTGCAATTTTTGCACAATTCCAACCAAAGGGTTAGTTCCTTCTACAAAGTCTCCATTTCTCCGCCCTCAATTTAAAAAGATTTGAGAGTTTTATTGGATACTCGGAAACCATCACACGGCCGGTCCCTCGTTTGTTTGAACAAGAATGCTATGTCGTCCAACAATGCTTAGAATGCTAAGAGTGATTGGAGACATAGTGATAAAGGTGGCGTTGATGTGCCAAGTGGCACCTAGATAGGGTTTCATATGTGGAACATGAACTCAGGACATGGGGCTTTAGTAGCGTATGCTTGCGCACAATTGAGAGAGTAGCGCGTACATGAGACAAGAGATGGGAGGTACAACTACGAGAAGTCGCACGAATAGAGTCACGCGAAGGAGATGCATGATGACGATTGATACTATCATCTCTATTGGGGCTATGGAGAAAAGAATGAATCGTTGCATTTATTTTATAGATCTAGGGTCTTTTATATAGAGAGACCTTAGAGAGAAAAAATGTAAAAGTACATAAAAGATCCCTAAGGGTTACAAAACATAAACAAAACAGAAAATATAATAACTCTAACACTTCCCCTCCAGTTGGAGCATATCTATCGATCATGTCCAATTTTTTAACTAAATACAAGAGGCGCTTCTTCGAAAGTGCCTTCGTAAAGATGTCTGCAAGTTGAAGTCCAGTGAAGATGTGTAGAGTGATGACAATCAACTTCAATGTATTTTGTCTGCTCTTGGGAAATAGGATTGGCGGTGATATGTGTAGCAGACTTGTTGTCGCAGTATAAAAGGTACATGAGGGGAAACAGAAAGTCCAAGTTCCTATAGAAAAGAGACAAGCCATGAGATCTCACATGTGACTTGAGCCATTGCCTTATATCATGCCTCTGCGCCTGATCTGGAGACCACTGTCTACTTCTTATTTCGCCAAATGATCATGTTGTCCCCAACAAGCATGGTGTAGCCTGTAGTGGATCAATGATCATCAGGCGAACTGGCATAGTCAACAGTTATATAGGCAAAGACAATAGTATGCCTATTTACCCCATAGAGGAGTCCATGTCCGAGAAATTCCTTCAAGTATTGTAGGATCAGAAGGACATTATGCCAATAAATGTAAAGAATCTCCTTGTGCTGGATGGCTTTGCTCACAACATATGATATATCTGGTCTACCAATAGTGATAGAGAAATTTACCCATTACGCTTCTATACCGTGTAGTATCCTCAAATGCTAAATCAATAGATGTATAATATTTTCTCACTTCTATAGAGATGGCAAATGGTTTGCATCCGACTAGTCATGCCTCAGTCATAATCATCGTTTTAAAAAACGCGCCTCGAGGCACCTGCCTCAAGCAACCCATGTGAGGCGTGCGCCTCAAGGAATTGAGGTGCCGCCTCGAGCTGTAAAGGTTTGGTACCATATATTTTATATTTTTATATTGATGTTTATGATATCTTAAGTATAATATTAATTGTTAACAATTTAATTTGTTGTATAGTCACATATATTTATTCTATATTGTAGTTACCCTATATTTTATAGCGAGACCCCTGTACTAGTAGGGTATGGTTGGACAAGGGGCATACAACGATTTTTCAATTGAGTTTAGCAAATCGAATGGTTAGGATTCAATACATATTAATATATATGTGATGAATCTCGGATTCATCACTCTAAATCTCATTTATTAAGCTTAAGTCCCTAAAAATCAACAGCATATTTGCATTTATTCTGCATAATTAGCATTCATGCATGTTTTCATAAAAATGACATTTTATCCATAATTTATGCACAAAATAAGAGCCAAAAATCCAAGCAAAAAAATGACCTGTAAATAGCCTAACTTCCCAGATTTTTAACTCCTTCATGCTAACTCCGAATAATCCAAAACCACTTCCATTGTGTACATATCACTCACAAGAATAAATAAAAAAATACAAAATAATCATTAACCCAAATAAGTGGACCAAAAACCCAAACCCTAGTTTCAGGATTTTCGGACTAAAAGCCACATATCTTCCCCATCCAGTGTCCGATTTGATCATACTCACTGTTAAACTAATGCACATTCAATTACCTTCAAAACAAGACCAAGTTCAAGTGAATCGGAGCTCGTATGTGAAAGTTGGGTTTTGGGCCTCTTTTGTACATTGTATATTTTCGCGGATTTTTGACCTGTATTTTATGTATCAATAAAAATCTAAAAAATTAGATTAAGGTCTCTTTTATTTATCTTTGAGTTTTTCACATTTTTTTGGATTTTTATCTTGTTTAAAAATGACAAAAAGATACAAAACCCAAAAATCAAGGTATTCTATGTACATGGGATACCCCAAAATTCACTTTTTACATTTAACCGAATTTGGCTTGGATGTCTTCATGGAAGTTGTAGATCTCGTCGAGACGAGCATTTTTTGTGAAGGAACTTTTTCGATCCGAGGTCATTTGCTATTTCTTTTTTATTTTACAAATGATTTATTTTTCGATTTATCTGGAGCTGACACGTGGCAGCCCCAGAGGGCGCCACGTGTCAGTCATTTTTGGCCCTTTTACATTTCCGTTTTAAAAAAATTAAAATTAAAAAAAATTAATTAAAAAAAATTAAAAACGACGCACGTGCAGAGCACGTGCCACATCCGCACGCGCATTGCACGTGCGCCCGCTCCCTCTCCCCTTAACCCCTTGCCACGTGGCTTTCGCGTGGCCGTTCGATCTCGCTTGATCGAACGACCCAAGTCCATCGTCTTCCTCTGGATCCGCCTCCCCCAAATCCGCAACGGTCCCCCGCATCCCCGTTGATCTCCGTAACCTCCGCCGCCAATCTCGCCAGCCACCAGCCGCCTCCTGCTGCAACTGCCTCGCCGGCCCTTTAACCGCGTCGCCAACCGCCCTCCTCTATCCTCGCGCCGCCCCGAGATCTCCGACCTCTCCCCTATTTAACCTCCATCGCCGACCCCCAATCCCCTATCCGCCGATAGCCCTAAACTAGGTGATCTCCGGTGGTGATAGCCCGGAGAACCACCACTTGCGGCGAGATCCAAGGCTCGCAGGCCTTGCTGCAGCGCCTCCGCCGCGTTACTGCCCCAGCTCCAGTCTCCCCTACCGTCGAGCCAAACGTCCATCGTCTCCGACCTTCAACCTCCGCTCGAAGCTCCTCTAGGAGCTACGCCAACCGGCCATCTTCGCCATCGCCTACGACAACTTTCGATATCTCCGCCTTCGCCTGCTCTAACGACATCGCCAACTCCGCCGACCTCGAGTGCTGCTCCACCTGTGCGTCAACATCCATCGACAACGACGGTCATATGCAGCTTTAACCCCCAAAGTCCATCTCCAGCGACACCTTCAACTTCGCCACAACAAACGACAACGACCTCGCCGTTCATCTGCTCCGACTACGCCATCGACTTCGACATCGACACCTTCATCTTCACCGCCTTCCAACAGCGTCATCTCCGCTTTGCCGTCGACTACGCCTCGCCGTCATCGCCAACCTCCGCCAGCCGCAGCCCTGCCTCGACCGGCACGCCACGCCGTGCCCTCCGCTACTCCGCCTCTCCACCTGCTCCTCGCCTCGGCCGGACTCCGCCTCACAGTCGCCTCCACAACAGCCGGGCTCGCAGCCCGAGACCCCCCACGTGCGAGGCACGTGCGGGGGGACGTCATCCATCGTCAGCCCCCACGTGACCGCAGGGGTGAATTGCTTTGAAGCCCCTGGAGGTCTACCTTTTTGCGCATCCACCCCTGCCGTCCCAAAGGCACGTGCATAGCACGTGCCTACTGGAAATTTTGCAGAAACGTCCTCCAACCTCCTGGTAATGTCACTTAGGTCCCTGTCTGCACATTTTATTTATTTTATTTATTGCAATTACCCCCCTGTGTTCTCCCTCTGTTTTGAACCTCTTCTAGACATCATTTTATTTATTTAAAAATAGCACTATGTTCTACATATAATTCTCTACATTTTGACATGCTGTGGACATTTTTGTGATTTACGTTGATTAATAAATAATTGTTTTGTGGAAATTGGAATATTTTGCCCAATCTGTGCTCAGAAATTTATATTTAATTAACCGTTTCTCTAAAAATCCCCGAAAAATCACATAGTGTAGAGTTTATTGTGGTTAACATTGTGCCCAAAAATCTTTGCATTTGCATGCATAATTTGCTCCGTAAAAATCATTTTGCATATTTCATTGTTTAATTATTAATAGGTATTAGACCCCAAATTTTCGAGATTTAGGATTTTTCTGAAATCCATCACCTAGTGATAGATCTTAGATAATTTTATCTCTCGCAAATAAATAGGTTTAATATTTATTATAATTAAATATTGAAAATCATTCTATTTGCATTTAAAAATTCATAAAAAAATCATCTTACATCAGAAAATTCCAAAAAATTACAGTGCACTAATTTTGTCATAATTATCATCTCGGCCAAGTTTCATATTTTTTGAACATCGTTTGATTGAAATTTACATTTTAGTCCCTAAAATAGGCTGAATTTGCATTTTGCATCCCTTTATTGCATTAAAAATTCCAAAAAAAAGACCGCCTTGAAAAACGAACACGAAATTGGATAGACATATCTCTAGGTTGTTCCTTTGCCTCCTTGTGATCGACCTTGGGATTTGCCCAAGTAAAATAAACATAAAACCATGAGATTGAAATTGATTAAAAAATTTGTGGTTATTTTCTTGACTGTTTCCGATCGCCGCCTACAACGAACGACATTTAATTGTTTTCACACTCGAAGATTAAAAACAACTCCTTAACCCAGCGATTTCGGGCTCGTCAGATGGCGCCGTTGCCGGGGAGGCAAACGGCTTAGTTTTTTGTTTTGAAAATTTTTTGCTCGGTTTTACGAATTCGGGTAGTCTGACCCCCGAATCTTTCACTGTAAATCCCATTTTATTTCTTGTGTTTATTTTTCAGCATTTATTTCATTTATTTTATTTTTGATTATTTTCTGAGTCACTCTCTTACATTCTCTCTCTTATTTTTCTTGCGAGGTACCCGGCGCACGTGGAGCGGTTTTTCAAGGAGTCGACGCATCTTCACCGACACCCGAAGAAACCGCAATTAAATTAAGATCGAGTCGAGTCGTGAGAGAGAGTAGAGTCTAGGTTTTAAATTCCTGCAAATTTTAATTTCTGCTCATTTATAGCGGTGTCCGTTTGGACTTTCGCGTGTGTAAAAAGACCTTGAACTTTATTTGTGGTGTGTCGTGGCCTGTTTCACTCTCCGGAGAGGGTGGGGTCCGACTTGAGTGGCGATTAGGATAGACCTGCACATACGGCTCTTAGAGCATTTTTATTTTTGATTGTGATCGTAGGATCTTAAGCCACACTGCACTTTAACTGAGACGCACATTAGATCGTTCAACTTAGCTAAATTCAACTTAATTCTTCCCGCTAATAGAACTTTCTGCTTAGGTGCGGTTTTCATCGGCTTGCATGCATTTAGTATAAATTTTTAAAATTCTGTCTAGCATCCCACATGGAGATTGCGAGGATTCACTGTAAGTCTTCTAACTGAGCATACATCATTGTTTTTCGCGTGCATCGGCTTTTCCCGAGCTCCTCCCTCTTGTTTTATCACATAATTTTAAAAGGAAATTGGGACTGGACGGTAGACGTTTATTTGTGCTCATTTAAATTCTTTAGTGATCACCTATTAAAATTGGGACTGCTAAATATAGCCGATCTTAATAACCCATAAAATCAAGAATTTTTGTGGGAGAGCAACCCCGACCTTGGATGATTTTATTTTTCTGAGTGAGTGAGAGACGACACTTAATGCTAGAGCCCAAATCCAAAATCTCAGCTCGCTAATTTCTTTTGCCAAGATTGATTTATCACCAACTAGAATCGAAAAGATAATAGCCGAGCTCTTACGGCTTCATTGTGTGCGTTGGTGAACCCAGGGTTTGAATTGTGTTTGCATTGGTGTGCGTGAACCGATTTCAAGATCAATAGCCGCACATTTGATTTCTGTTGACTATCCCGTGTAATCATCTCTCTTCTCTCTTGATTTAAAATTCACCATGGAATTCTTGTCCAATAACTCTTGCAGACCCAACCCCTCATTCCTTTCAGCTCTTTCAAAAATAGCCGAACGTTTATCCGAGAATCCATCAGATCTATATTATGAAAATGAATTCGTATCGGTTAGACCCAAAACACCTCCCCCTCAATCACCAATAAATCCATCTCCTTCTGCTAATCCGACCTGTTTCATGAATGACAACCCTTTGTATTCAGAGCAGACAAATCAAGAAATGATTGAGGGCTCTACTTCTTCATTTAATCCTCTTTACATTGATCATACAATTCATCCCTCATATTCGGTAAATGTCAATCCATCGTTCATGCGAGAAGATAACCACATGATCGAATTGAACACTTCTTCACCTCTTCCATCAATCTCGAACACCAAAGAAAAATCGTTACCTTGGATTGAACATAATAACCCCCTCTTCACTCATACAGAGGATTGGGCCGACCACATAAGATCACAACTCCCCTTGGACCAACTCCACTTACCTAGACCATATGAGCAGCCACGTTCCATGATTATTGAGGAGATACTTTCAGAAAATGATGATCGTACATCGAATATTTCCAGAGATCCCTCTCCTAGTACATATAGAAAAATGGAAGAGGACATTGAATTACAAAAACATACCCCAACTGCTCCCATACTTTGCCAAGAAGAAATTTTGGAGAATATTTTGAGGATGAATAAGAAATTTGATTTAATGGAGTATAAATTTCAAGAACTTGCCGATCGATTAATCTCTGGTAGCTCGGATATAAAAATGAATGAGGAAATGATTGGATCTAAGATTGAAAATTTTGAGGATATTCAGGGACCTAGGGATTATTCTGATAATTTTACTTCTACATATTACTGCCCTAGAAATAACTATGCCGCAGACTATCGCTCTGAATATCAAAGCCCCTTTTCATCTGAAGAACACACCACACCCCCACACCACCCAGAAAATACCAAAAAATGGAAACATTTGAAAATCACAAAAAAATTAAAAATTCAGAAAATTTCATAAAAATTGAAAATGAAGACGATATGAGGAATTTGGATCCAACCGTACGGGAAGCAATAGGAAAGAAATTGATTTTTGAACTTCCCTTTCTACAGGCCATTGAACACTTCCCCGATCTTAAAGGATTTGTAATGGACAAATTAACGATGAAAAAATCGGGCAGGATTAGAACAAAAACCGAGAGACATATATTGTCAATGGCCTCCTCCTTGGTGTTGAGGAGAAAAACCAAGAGCCGCATAGTGAAGTGGTTGCCCAGATTTGAATGTGTACTCAAAAACATGATTTTCACCCATGCTCGGATTGATGACGATTCACCAATTAATATCCTCCCGACCTATGTATTCCATGAACTCAAACTCGGACCGATTCGAAAGATACGAGAGATTGTTCAATTAGCAGACGATCGATAAAACGGCCGAGAGGAACCATTTCTGTCATCATTAAATTCCAAGGTGCTCCGCTAAAAGTAGAATTTACGATCATTGATATTGAGCATCAAGGAGAATTCACCCAGTCTCCAATCATTCTCGGAAAGTCATTCTTGGCATTGGCCAAGGCGAGTATTGATTGTGAGACTCGGGAAATCAATTTCACAGCATTGGAAGCACTTAGATCTGACCATGTCTTTGAGGAACCACGATCTCCTGAGGCAACCCACGAAGTCCCCGACAACCGTAACCATGAAGTGATAGAAGAGCCCTAACCCGCAGCCACACTTGAGATAGCGGTTGTTGATGAGACTACTGGTTTAGAAAATCTCCCCCCTGCTCCATTCCCAGCCGCTCTCACCAGGGAGAATCATGTATATGAATCATATGATCCGGAGACTTATGCATGGGCACACCCTGGGTCAACCTACTCTGACTACATGGATTACATCAACTCGACTCAGGAATGCACCAACATCGAATCAATGGAGAAAGAACATGCAGAGACTCTCCCCAATATTCAAATCCCCGAGGATCTCAAAATAGACAAATCTTTCTACTACGATCCTGAGACATATGCATGGTCACACCCGGGAGCAACATTCTCTGAATATCTTGACCAAATCATCCCAAATCAAGAATACTCAAACATTCGGGAGACTAAGAACAAGCACGCAGATCGAGCACCGACCAAGGAAAATTCAAATGGCTATTCATCTGGATACTCAAGTGAACCGACACCTTCACGACGAAATAAAAAGAGAGTCACCTTTGACCTTCCGGAAGAGGTATCGTCTGATGGTCCCTCATCAGGTCCGGAAAAGGTAGTCTACATGAGTGAAGTCTGTTCGGCAGCCCTAAAGCCATATCTTCGTAAGGATCCAAAATTCAATTCTCATTGGACAACTCCCGTTCCTAACTACTACTCATCCAAAGCTGATGCTCCTGCCCTCTTCAAGTACACTGGAATTCTTTCGTATGAGCTGACTGAGACCGGTGCTTCTGAGCTATCATCTGAGGACAAATTGATTGACCCCAAGAAGGAACGAATTCTGAGGAAACAATTAAAGAAACAAAGAGATATGCAGACTTGGAGTATGTCCACTTTCAAATACTACTCCTCTGAGGATAACTCTGATGATGGATATCTTTCATCTGACTCAAACACTTCATCTATTATCCATCATGATTTTTCTGAGGATGACACTGATTGTAGTTGGGAATCATATGCTCCATCTTCACCTCATAATTATGATCTCCCACCGCAGGCTCACAAGAAGATCAGCCGAAAACCGCCTTAATCATTCGGCTACCCACCCTCCCTCCCGACCACATCGGTCTCCTTGTACAGCTTCTTCCTCTACTTAGGCCAAGGCCTAAGTATAGGGGGGGACCGATGCCATCTGTTTATACCATCGTTCTCATCCTCCCGACCGCTCCATTTCCACCCTTCTTCCATACTTAGGCTATCCAGAGCCTAAGTATAGGGGGAACCGACATCCACCTGTATATCCTCTCCTCATTCACATATCATGACCGCCTCTTTTCCGCTTTACTTCCTAACCCATTGTATATAAATTTTACACTCCCTTACGCTTAGCACGAGCTATGTCTTCATTACGCTTTTTGTGCTCTGAGGACACAACACTCGCTAAGTATAGGGGGATCTGTATATAGACTTTGTATATATTTTAGCCATATCTCGTACTTTCGTGTAAGTCTATATGTATTTACGGGGTGGGTACTAACTTCAAAAAAAGAAAAAAAAAAGAGTTTTTCTACTAACACTGACTTGCCCAAATTTTTTTAAAAAAATGGCTTCTTATTTCATCTTTGCACACCCACATGCAAAAAAAAACAACCAAAAAAATTCTGCATTTCACACACTTGCACTTCATCCAACATCACATGCATTTGCATTTGTGAAAAGTCATTGGGTTCTGAACCAAGTTGTGAGCCGAAACCGAGAGTGGTTTGAACTTGCCCTTAATCCACCTAATTTTCAGAGGAACTTCATCGAGAAATAGGATTTTAAGAGCTTCAGGTTTTTTTGACTTAATTCCTTAAGTTCGACATGACAATGTACAGCGTTTGACTCTTAGTGTCTAAACTGGTCTCTTCATTCTAGGTACAACTCTGGAATAGGGAATTAATTTGCACTCTCACACTATGCACTTAGCTCAACCCAGACGGGATGTTGGAAGACTATGTGAGTTTCTTTTCTGGTAGCTTGGAAATCTAAAGACCGGAGTTCTGGTTGAAATAAAGCTTCGGAAAAGGGATGGACGGCTGGGCACAATTTTTTCTAAGACCCCAAAAAATGTACGGAATAAAAAGATTCTATATCCATAGGGGCACAACAAGATCCAAGCAGAACCACCAAAAATTCCAAAATACAAAGAAGCATTCTACCAAATAAAATCCGACCAAAAAGGTCCAAGCTTCAAGAAACCTGCAGATCTTGGTGGAGACTTGGCTACACTGGCCATCTTCACAAGGAGAGGTGACTACACTGGCCACCCCCTCCAGTTCTTTTCTCTTTCTTCTAGCTTCTCCCCCATTTCGATTGTGAACACAGCACGACAGACCTTAGAAGGAAATACCTGACTCCCCGAGGACGAGTTACTGGAGAGGAGAGGAGCATGGTAGTCCGGCATTCTGGATGGGAAGAGCTAAAACCCTTCACACACACGAGTCGGTTATTCAATGTTCATAGGGTATACTTTGGGAAGAGGATTGATCTAAGATGACTTCTGAGCCGAAACTGTAACAATGATGTGTAGAATTTGAGGGCTGTTGATTTTCAAATTCTAAGTCTCACAGAAGTTCCGCCACACTACTAATCCAAAGGTCGAGTTTAGTTTCATTCTCACCTTCAGCTCATGATCTTGGTATGGAACCCAGTCTCATTTCACTTTATGGCATTTCTTTTTTATGCTCAGGGACGAGCATGGTTTAAGTATAGGGGGATGATGAATCTCGGATTCATCACTCTAAATCTCATTTATTAAGCTTAAGTCCCTAAAAATCAACAGCATATTTGCATTTATTCTGCATAATTAGCATTCATGCATGTTTTTATAAAAATGACATTTTATCCATAATTTATGCACAAAATAAGAGCCAAAAATCCAAGCAAAAAAATGACCTGTAAATAGCCTAACTTCCTAGATTTTTAACTCCTTCATGCTAACTCCGAATAATCCAAAACCACTTCCATTGTGTACATATCACTCACAAGAATAAATAAAAAAATACAAAATAATCATTAACCCAAATAAGTGGACCAAAAATCCAAATCCTAGTTTCAGGATTTTCGGACTAAAAGCCACATATCTTCCCCATCCAGTGTCCGATTTGATCCTACTCACTGTTGAACTAATGCACATTCAATTACCTTCAAAACAAGACCAAGTTCAAGTGAATCGGAGCTCGTATGTGAAAGTTGGGTTTTGGGCCTCTTTTGTACATTGTATATTTTCGCGGCTTTTTGACCTGTATTTTATGTATCAATAAAAATCTAAAAAATTAGATTAAGGTCTCTTTTATTTATCTTTGAGTTTTCTACATTTTTTCGGATTTTTATCTTGTTTAAAAATGAAAAAAAATACAAAACCCAAAAATCAAGGTATTCTATTTACATGGGATACCCCAAAAATTCACTTTTTACATTTGACCGAATTTGGCTTTGATGTCTTCATGGAGGTTGTAGATCTCGTCGAGAGAGCATTTTGCGTGAATGAACTTTTTCGATCCGAGGTCATTTGCTATTTCTTTTTGATTTTACAAATGATTTATTTTTCGATTTATCTAGAGCTGACACGTGGCAGCCCCAGAGGCCGCCACATGTCAGTCGTTTTTGGCCCTTTTACATTTCCATTTTAAAAAAATTAAAATTAAAAAAAATAATTAAAAAAAATTAAAAACGACGCACGTGCAGAGCACGTGCCACATCCGCACGCGCATTGCACGTGCGCCCGCTCCCTCTCCCCTTAACCCCTTGCCACGTGGCTTTCGCGTGGCCGTTCGATCTCGCTTGATCGAACGGCCCAAGTCCATCGTCTTCCTCTGGATCCGCCTCCCCCAAATCCGCAACAGTCCCCCGCATCCCGTTGATCTCCGTAACCTCCGCCGCCAATCTCGCCAGCCACCAGCCGCCTCCTGCTGCAACTGCCTCGCCGGCCCTTTGACCGCGTCGCCAACCGCCCTCCTCTATCCTCGCGCCGCCCCGAGATCTCCGGCCTCTCCCCTATTTAACCTCCATCGCCGACCCCAATCCCCTATCCGCCGATAGCCCTAAACTAGGTTACCTCCGGTGGTGATAGCTCGGAGAACCACCACTTGCGGCGAGATCCAAGGCTCGCGGGCCTTGCTACAGCGCCTCCGCCGCGTTACTTCCCCAGCTCCGGTCTCCCCTACCGTCGAGCCAAACGTCCATCGTCTCCGACCTTCAACCTCCGCCCGAAGCTCCTCCAGGAGCTACACCCACCGGCCATCTTCGCCATCGACTACGACAACTTTCGATATCTCCACCTTCGCCTGCTCTAACGACATCGCCAACTCCGCCGACCTCGAGTGCTGCTCCACCTGTGCGTCAACATCCATCGACAACGACAGTCGTCTGCAGCTTTAACCCCCGAAGTCCATCTCCAGCGACACCTTCAACTTCGCCACAACAAACGACAACGACCTCGCCGTTCATCTGCTCCGACTACGCCATCGACTTCGACATCGACACCTTCATCCACACCGCCTTCCAGCAGCTTCGTCTCCGCTTCGCCGTCGACTACGCCTCGCCGTCATCGCCAACCTCCGCCAGCCGCAGCCCTGCCTCGACCGGCACGCCACGCCGTGCCCTCCGCTACTCCGCCTCGCCACCTGCTCGTCGCCTCGGCCGGCCTCCGCCTCACAGTCGCCTCCACAGCAGCCGGGCTCGCAGCCCGAGACCCCCACGTGCGAGGCACGTGCGGGGGGACGTCATCCATCATCAACCCCCCTGGGTCACGTGCCCCGCACGTGACCGCGGGGGTGAATTGCTTTGAAGCCCCTGGAGGTCTACCTTTTTGCGCATCCACCCCTGCCGTCCCAAAGGCACGTGCATAGCACGTGCCTACTGGAAATTTTGCAGAAACGTCCTCCAACCTCCTGGTAATGTCACTTAGGTCCCTGTCTGCACATTTTATTTATTTTATTTATTGCAATTACCCCCCTGTGTTCTCCCTCTGTTTTGAACCTCTTCTAGACATCATTTTATTTATTTAAAAATAGCACTATGTTCTACATATAATTCTCTACATTTTGACATGTTGTGGACATTTTTGTGATTTACGGTTGATTAATAAATAATTATTTTGTGGAAATTGGAATATTTTGCCAAATCTGTGCTCGGAAATTTATATTTAATTAACTGTTGCTCTAAAAATCTTCGAAAAATCACATAGTGTAGAGTTTATTGTGGTTAACATTGTGCCCAAAAATCTTTGCATTTGCATGCATAATTTGCTCCGTAAAAATCATTTTGTATATTTCATTGTTTAATTTTTAATAGGTATTAGACCCCACATTTTCGAGATTTAGGATTTTTCTGAAATCCATCACCTAGTGATAGATCTTAGATAATTTTATTTATCGCAAATAAATAGGTTTAATATTTATTATAATTAAATATTGAAAATCATTCTGTTAGCATTTAAAAATTCATAAAAAAATTCATCTTACATCAGAAAATTCCAAAAAATTACAGTGCACTAATTTGTTCATAATTATCATCTCGGCCAAGTTTCGTATTTTTCGGACATCGTTTGATTGAAATTTACATTTTAGTCCCTAAAATAGGCCGAATTTACATTTTGCATCCCTTTATTGCATTAAAAATTCCAAAAAAAGACCGCCTTGAAAACCGAACACGAAATTGGATAGACATATCTCTAGGTTGTTCCTTTGCCTCCTTGTGATCGACCTTGGGACTTGCCCAAGTAAAATAAACATAAAACCACTAGATTGAAATTGATTAAAAAATTTGTGGTTATTTCTTTGACTGTTTCCGATCGCCGCCTACAACGAACGACATTTAATTGTTTTCACACTCGAAGATTAAAAACAACTACTTAACCCAGCGATTTCGGGCTTGTCAATATGCTAGTCATATAAAACATATAAAACAACATAGACATATTATATATTGTGTATGTTAATAATATATGTTAGTCACATAAGCTTCCCGCATGCACATAAAGAGAAGTGTTATATATGGACAAGAACTTCACCCACCAACATTAATGGAGGTCATCATAAGCTTTGCATTTTATATGGATGATAATACGAATTAGAATTCAAAGTAAATCATGAAAGAATATTATATATTCTCATGCTCATAGCATATATGGTGAACCTGTTGGATATATCCAAAATTTTAATTTTATAAATATATATAATGCTTATTTATATTTTATGTATATTTTCCTATATAGGTCGAAGGTTACGCCTCGCCCCGTCAAGGAAAACCCACCTCAATCCGCCTCATATTTTTTAAAACCATGGTCATAATGTCAAGGCAATACTTTCTTTGTGAGAGGTGGAGTCCCTCTATAGTGTGTATCACATCAATGCTAGGAAAGTAATGGAGTTGGCCAAGAACTTTCAAGACGATGACCTTATGGAGGAAGGTCTTGGTCTTTAAAATATTGGCTTTGTTCTCTGACAACCATATCATCAACACAGACAACAAGAATGACAGTGACGGTAGACTGTCGTATGACAAAGACAGAGTAGTCAGATGTCATCCTCTAAAAATCATGGGCACTGATCTCAATAGTGAGTTTGTCAAATCATGCCTTGAGTCCCTACTTCAGACCATAGATGGCCTTGCGTAGTCGGCATACACTCCCCCTCGACTACGTAGCATGACAGTTGCATCATATATCCTCATTAAGGTCACCGTAGAGGAAAGTGTTCTTCACATCAAAGTGGTAAAAAGGTCAAGCCTTGTCAGCAATAATAGAGAGTGGTATGTATCAATCACATTCTGGCGACTGGAAAGGTCTCAAAATAATCAACCCCAAAGGTTTGTGTGAAGCATTCGACAACTAATCTGGCTTTAAACCTATCAATGGACTGACAGAAGATCCCATATGTCTCGGGAGGTAAGTGTATCCATCTCCTCATCCATGGCTTGTCGCCAACCTTAATCCTCCATCACACTATGATGCTCTCTGGGGACTAAAATAACATTCAGAGCATCTGCAAACCTCTTATCATAGCTAGGTAAACCATCAATAGAAATAAAATAGAACATAGGGTGATAAGTACATTACCTCTTTTTGCTTGCGGAGAGCTATCGAAAGTTCCTCAAGTGCATCTGAGATAGCAATCGTGGGAGACCCACATGAAGTGTGAAGACTAGGGTTTAGGCCTTACCGCATCATGGAAGAGTGTAAATCGCACCAAATACGATTTAGGGCAACTAGTCATACTAGTTAGAACCAGTGGTATTAAAAACGCGCCTCGAGGCTCTAAGGCGTACGCCTCGAGGCGTTTTTCAAGGAAAAACGTGTTGGACATGTGAGCCCACGTCGAGCCATTATGCAATAAATGTTATTGCAAATATCATTCCTTGATCTGAAATGAAGAATAAATAATTTGCATAATAGGTTCCTCTGTACAATTAGGGTTATGAACCATGGCTATCTTAATGATCATACAACTGTTGATTCAATTATTGAATCATAGAGGCCGGTGCTTGGATGAATATCTAAAGAGTTAGATTGAGGACTCATCAAGCACCGTCAAATGATTGTTAAGATGTGATCTCCAGCCTGACTAGGAGATGGCAATCCTTTCTCACATAGGCTGATATCTGACCGACCTCTTGATGCAGGTCCTCTGCATAGGAATAGAGATTCAGAGGTGTCAGATTAGTTAGGTCAAAGAGTTGACTTAACGATATCGAGATAACCTAAGTCCTATGTTGAATGTTGTCACAGCTTAGGCACACATCCTCTGACCGGAGACAGATGTGTTACTATATGTCTGAGTGTGTACATTTGGTAGACCAATAGGTTGATGACCTAACCAAGGTCTATACACCGGTGCGCTGGTGTGCATGTAAGGGCATATGAGTAATACGATCTCTCAAAGGGATCATACAGGTTAGCTACTGAACCGGAAGACATGAGCTCACTCAAGAGATATTGGGAAGAATCAAATTTCGTGCACGGTCGTCTCGCTTTGGAAGCTTGACTGAATTTGTAGGTTTGATATATACTTTTGGAAAGTATATGATCAAGAGCTAGGTATGATATATGCTTTTGGAAAGTATATGATCGATACCAAATCCCAAATATCAAATGAGAAACTTAGTGATCAAACCCTGAAGAAGACAGTGTAAAATTGATCTTGATCTTCGGGTTGACCATGGGTCTTCCAGTATGCAGGATGTACAGGTACTGGGAATACTTGAGGGTGATGTGATCATAAACGATTGTATATCCATGACGCTTCCATTCCGAGGGAGTGATGAAATAAGTCTGGATTTTAGTGACTCCTTTCAGTAGAGAAGCAATCCGATCTTAGTCTAAGTGTTGGACATTGGTCTGAATGAGATTCAGATTCAATGAGAAGATTGGATTTGCGGTCTTGATTTAATCAAGCATTTGTGGGAGGTTCGTAAGATCTGGATTTGAGATAAGATCTCAATATCCAAGTCACTATACATGGTATAATACAATTGTCCTGTCCTTATCTCCAAGTATCCGCGGAGAAAGCACATTATTCTTGAAAGGGTTCCAGAATAATTCATTTGATGAAATTCATATCCAATCAAGAAGAACTTGATGATTAAACGAGATTTAATTATCAAGCTTAATATGAATATGATTCATATTATGAGAATGATTATCCAAGATAATTAAATGGGATTTAATTATCAAGAGAATGTGGATATTATTAACCATAATATTTGTGTATTATAAATATGATTTATAATATACATATTTTCAAGAGAGAGAAATTTAGTAAATAACATGTGTTAATTATTAAATGTGGATTGGATTCACATTTGTTAATTAATTGGAAATGTCATTTACAAATTAGTTTAGGATGTAAATATGATTCACAAATATTTTCAATGGCATGATTGAAATATTCACAAATTAATTTGGAATTAATTTGGTGGATATTTGTGATAATAGTTATCACAAATTATTAAGAGATAATATGATATAATAAAAAGGAGATAATAAGCAACCATTGATGAGGTGGCGTCACCCATGAAAAAGTCATGGGTGACGCCCCATTTTTAGGAGGCTACATTATATCCATTTTATTATCTTGATTAATCTTTTAACTAATTTATTTATGTTAGATTAAAAAATGTGTTGATAATGTTGCAACATATATTTAATTTAATTATAAATAAATATTATTGGTTTTAACCAACAACAATTATAGCCATTGATTATAACATAGACGAAGCATGACAGTTGGATCTATGTGTCCCATGGATTGAGATCCATTGGATCCCAAACAAGTATAAAAGGAGGGCTAACCTAGCCTTCCAAAGTACATCATTAAGAGTTGTACAAGGTTACAACTCTCTCTCTCATATTCTCGCCCTCTTACTTTCTCTCCTCCAAAAGATGGTCGTCCATCTTATGTAGAGAAAGGAGAGACCTTCTCGGCTTCGCCTTCGACGACTCGAGGATCTCCTTCTTCTTTGGGGTTGCTTGTTCTAAAGAGAGATGACGGATTTCGCTTGACGAAATCAGGGGATCCATCGCTTGGATCTTCATCGAGGATTGCGGGAGGAACGTGACTCATCATCGCGCCCGCAAGTGCGTTCTTCGTGGATCGGACTTAAGACATGAGGATCTCTTGTTTGGGATCTCACGATCGCAACCACGCTTCAAGAGGTATTCCTTATACTTTGTGGTTTGATGAAACGATCCGAGAAGTGTTCTCGTGATCATGTGGTTTCATCTTTAGTTTAAAAATTTCAATTTCCGCCGCATCTAGCGACTAGTGCGACTAGTTGCTCCGATTGCATATTGATGCGATCGACACGCTTCCGTGATGAGCTTAAGGATACTCAATATCCTTCAAGTGGTATCAGAGCCAGGTTGAATTAGATTTTGGATATGATCCATAGACCTTAGACGATTTGGTTCTTGAAAGGGTTGCGAAATTTTTACTGCATTTCAATTTTCGTACCTCTGTCTAATTGAATTTTTCAGTACTGTTTAAAATGTTTAAATACGAATTTTTCAATTAGATTTTGTTCCCCATTAATTAAGAAAACCATAGGATTTGAGTTTATGAAATTTGGACTTCATTTGCTCAAGATATGGCTTTTTGAATATGCATATATTCACTGTTGCGGGAACTGCGGATTTAAACGTGATTAATGAGATAATTACGGTTTTAATCCGCCTTGAAATGCATGAATTATCACTTGGATTCTGTAATAAATCAAATAGAAAATCTTTGGAAACTGAGTTTGTATTTTTTGGATTTAAATTGATCAAGATAAGTTAATTTTAGTGATTAGGGTCACTGCTGGAAATTAACGTTTTTTGATCTTGAACCTTGTGATAAGTCATTCAATTATTATGATGAAAATTAATTGTTAATTTTCTGGAATAATTAGTGATAAATATTTGTGAAATATTTAAAGAGATAATTATTTCATTGAATGGCATTTGCCTAAACTACAATGATGAGATAATAGATATTGATCATTGGTTCATCAACAAACATTGATTTCATGAAAAACCATAGTTTATCCTACAATAGTTGTAGGACAACATTTACATGAAAAACCCTCTTTCTTGAATAGGATTGGGGATTTGTTTAGCAAATATCCTTATAATATAATCAAAATTGTTTCGATGTATATTATATGGTATAATTTCGGTTGAAAAACCGATGAGCATCTCAAAGTACATGATGATCTATCTGGTATTATCCTTTCCCTTGACGGATGTGGTGCCTAGTCGGAGAGCATTGGGGTCGCGGGTTGCAACGTATGTGGTCCGTCCCACTCTCGTCGGTACTGGCCATGACAGCGGGTAGGGACTGTATAATGCCGGAGAAAGTCAATGTGTATTTTTCTAATTATTAAAATTCAAATAATACGTACTTTGAGAATATACCTACTATTCAAGTAAAAGACATGTTTGTTGATTGATGATTGGATTGATGATTAATTTAATGTGATTAAATTAATTATATCTAATAAACACTCTATTATGAATAGATGTGTATTTCCCTTGGAAGAATTAATTATGTGAATATGATTCACGATATAATTAATTACAATTTGAATATGAGGTGGAGGATCACATAAGTGACATCCATGGTCTCCCATCAAGGCGAAGGATTCCGTCGCCAGTTGTTGTATATAGGAGACGCCTGTCCGAAGTGACAGATCCTATATATGATTTAATTGGATCGGTTTCTTTGCTTCTCGAAAGAGTAAGGCCGTATGCGTAGTGACCCTATTATCATGTCCTCATATTATTGGGGCAATATTGGATTGCGCATAGCGAGTTCTAATCTTGTTGACGGTTGGTTCAATTAGCAACGAGTCAACGTCATCTTAGGGGTGGTGGGCCCGGGTGTTAAAGACCGAATTGGGAATGCAAGTTGGGCTTGCAAGGCGGAATGAGTTCCCTCTTTTTTTTATCGGATTCGCAAGTTCTCATATTATTGGGATGTGACAAAGATAGGAAAGGAGATCTCAGATCTTGCTAGAGATATAATGGTAAGAATATCTCTTACATTGAAAGTGATTAAGGAAATGAACTTTCATTGTTGACAAGGCAAGACAACTTTGATATAAAAATTCCTAAATCAAAGTAAAACATGTATATATAATATATATACCCTTATGCAAATTTCTTATTTCAGATAATCCTTCATTAAACCCACTCAATGTGATACTCAATGATAACCAGTAAAATATCATGGATTAGACTCATGATCCAGATAGTGTACTTGCAATTGGACACATAATGTATGTGGTTGCAGTGTGCAAGTTCCCTCAACATAATGAGGAAGGACAATTAAATAAGATAATAAGACATCCCCTTAGGGTTTGTATGTCTCGATAGTCAAGATCTTTCATCGAGTGTACTTTGGAAGTGACATGTCAATGGTGATCGTAATTGTCGGATAATCCTTATAAAATAAAAGAAGATATTTTGGCTTACATATGTGTTCTAGACATTTAATCATGAATGACACGATTCTCTGCATTATGCAGAATGGTGGCTTGAAAGAGATGATGTATTCAAAATGTTTGAATACCTACCTGAACCTAAGTCTCTAAGAGTTAAGATGTATGTAGATATGATGAGTGTCATCATTCTATTATCTATACTCTAGTCATTCATGAAGCTTCATAATATTCATATTGTATGAATTTACTGAAGCATGTATAAATGTTGAAGTGCTCTTGTATTGAAATCTTTTGAATTCAACATAAGAGATTCTTTGTCTTGAACAATGGTTGTTTATAGATGAAGATAGTGCAGTGGAAGCATGGGTCAGACCTGAGTAAGAAGGAAAGTCAAAGAGTTGACCTACTTCTGTGACTTCCATATGGCATCCAAAGAGTTGGACGAATGCCAATACTGCAATAAGTTGATGTGTTGATAGTATGACTATCAAGTTGTCTAAAATCCTTAGTAAAGGACTCAGATAGAGCATCAAAATAATCTACATATAATCATTGACTTTGACTTTCTTATTTCATAAGATAAAGTCTGACAATTGTATCCCAATCTTCTAATGACATTTGCAATTGGTTGCATATATATATATATATTAGAAGATTAGAAATTTGATCTTAAGGTTTAGTAATCATCTACATGGATATTGTTGTAATTGTTGCAGCAATCTTTGTTGGATAGATAGACTTCATATTCTCAGTGAGAGAGTCCTTAGTCTTGGAGAATGTCTCTATGACCTAGATAGTAGAGTACACTCATTGTTTGTTCCTAAATGTTGGAAATAAACATGAATTCTGAGATAGAACTATCATAAAGAGTTATGATGGAAATATTTCAGACAGTAATCTAACATCTAGTGGACTCCACAAAATTAGAAAATTAATGAATGGTCCATTAAGATTTCTAATACTGAAAATCAAACCTTACAAGATCAATAGGAGGATGAAGATCATTTGACAATGATCTGGCATCAAGCCTTGGACATTTGTTTGTTGATTTGAACAATAGACTAATTAGATATGAAACTTTAGAATGTCTAAAATTTCAAATCTTACATACTTGTGAATATTGTATTCAAAGTAAAAATGTCCAATACACCCTTCTCTGGGAAAGGTGTATGATGTCAAGGTATTCGGGATCTCATAGATATTGATGTATGAGGATCATCTATATCATATTAAACATTATGGATATGTGATATCTATTGATGATTATGTATGATATGAGATTTCTTCTCTTCACCTGAGAAACCTTTGAAATGTTCAAAGATTTCACAATTTTGGTTTAGAACCAAAGTTTGAAGAAAGATGAAATGAATTTGATCTAACCTAGGTAGCTTGTACCTATTAGATAAAATTCAAAGAATACCTTATGGAGATATGAATATCATTTCTATCTCACTCCTCCTGATAAACATGAACTCAATAGAGTTGTAGGGAGATACACTTGGATCATGTGTGACATGATTTGATCAATGATGAATTTTAGCATAATTACCTCTTAGTTTCCAGGTATATATGTAGTAGAGACTACACTATATATCCTTAATAAGATTCCATGCAAGTAAGCTGGAATTAAGCACTAGAGAGTGCAACTTAATTAGGAAAATAAAGGATGGTATTCGATACCTACTTTATGACCTTGAGATTCTTAAAAGATCTCATATCTGAGAATGTGATTCTTAGAGGGTGACTCTCTTGAGAATCAAGATGAAAATGAAGTGTAGGAACTCATTTAATCTCGAGAAGATAATGAGGCTCCTAAGATCGGAAACTAAAAGGATAATTAAAGATGAAACGCTTATAATACCTCTTCAAATGAGTTTGACAATGTATTCCATGTGTCAGTTAAGTCTGACAATGATCGGACTTCATGTGATGAAGCTCCTGAGGATCATGACATGGAAAGATGGATATTAGCAATAAAGTCTAAAGTAGACTTCATATACAAGTGTTGTATATGGACCCTCGAGGATCCACCTATAAGGGTTAGACCTATTAAGGTGTAAATGGATCTTCAAGAGAAAGGGAACCTGATGAGAAGGTAGAGAGCTTCAAAGCTCGATTCGTAGCCATGAGCTATACACCAGAAGAGAAGACATTGCTTGCGATGAGACTTGCTCTTCGGTAACCATGCTTAAACTCATCAGAATATTGCTGACCGTAGCTACAGAACTTGACTATTGCATCTTCAGGATGTAATTCAAGATTGCATTCCTCTAAAGAACACCTCTCTGAGGATATTCGCATGAAGTAGCCCCAGGGCTTCATGTTTGGGGAAAGTAAGGTGTGAAAGCTAAAGAAATCCATCTGTGGACTTAAATAAGCTTCTTGTTGATGGAACATAAGATTTGTTGACATTATAAATGTTATGATTTCAAACAGAATCTTGATGAACCATGTGAAGCTTAGTGGGAGTGCCATTGTGTACACCGTGCTAAATGTAGATAATATCCTAATCATTTGGAATGGTATACGGATGATAATAAGTGTTTCATGATCTAGTTGTTCCATACCTTGAGATATGATCTCAAAGATGCCTCTTGGATCTTAGTTCTGAAGGTGTTCAGAAGCAAAGAAAAGAGGGTATTGGAACTGTCACATTTGTAGTATACCTTGAACATGTTCCATTTTTTGGAAATTCCAAGAAAGGCTTCCTTCCCTTAAGATTTGGTACTGACCTATCTAAAGGGATAGCACCTCAAAGAGTTGAGGAAGTAAATGATAGAACTACTTGCACTTGTGCATCAGTTACAAGAAGCTAAGTGTATGCTAAATGTGTATAAAAGCCAGATGTCTGCCATGTAGTGGGAGTAGTAAACTGTTACTAATCCTACTATGGAGAGATAGAACACTTGATTGCAGTAATAACGATATCTTCAAAGATGAAAAGGCTTTAGAGATGGTGATCTCTAAGTCTTATCTTCAGGAGCTTGAGACTTTATAGATAGAGATCTAAAAGGTCTTAACTGTGGATACCTTGAGAGATAGTGATCTCCCAGAATAACGGTATTCTGATAAGGATTATGGAAATACTGGTTATAATAATTATTGAGCAATGGTGTCAAGGACACTATAACTGCTTTGACTAGATTGAGTATTGGTTGCATAAGATGCAACATTCGCATTGGATGTGAGCACTGTTACTGGGGATATGCAAGTGCCGTAAAAGGACTTGGCATAGTCTTTTGGGAACAGAGTGACTGATCAGCTTAGCTAGCTATTTCTAAATAGCCTATGATTGTCACATGAATGTGGGTTTAAATGATTAGCCCATTAATGGCTCTTTGGGCTAGTGGGAGATTGTTGGACATGTGAGCCCACGGCGAGCCATTATGCAATAAATGTTATTGCAAATATCATTCCCTGGTCTGAAATGAAGAATAAATAATTTGCATAATAGGTTCCTCTGTACAATTAGGGTTATGAACCATGGCTATCTTAATGATCATAAACTGTTGATTCAATTATTGAATCATAGAGGCTGGTGCTTGGATGAATATCTAAAGAGTTAGATTGAAGACTCATCAAGCACCGTCAAATGATTGTTAAGATGTGATCTCCAGCTTGAGTAGGAAATGGCAATCCTTTCTCACATAGGTTGATATCTGACCGACCTCTTGATGCAGGTCCTCTGCATAGGAATAGAGATTCGGAGGTGTCAGATTAGTTAGGTCAAAGAGTTGACTTAACGAGATCGAGATAACCTAAGTCCTATGTTGAATGCTGTCACAGCATAGGCACGCATCCTCTGACCGGAGACAGATGTGTTACTATATGTCTAAGTGTATACATTTGGCAGACCAATAGGTTGATGACCTAACCAAGGTCTATACACCAGCGCACTGGTGTGCATATAAGGGCATATGAGTAATACGATCTCTCAAAGGGATCATACAGGTTCACTACTGAACCGGAAGACATGAGCTCACTCATGAGATATTGGGAAGAATCAAATTCAGTGCACGGTCGTATCGCTTTGGAAGCTTGACTGAATTTGTAGGTTTGATATATACTTTTGGAAAGTATATGATCAAGAGCTAGGTATGATATATGCTTTTGGAAAGTATATGATCGATACCAAATCCCAATGATCAAATGAGAAACTTAGTGATCAAACCCTGAAGAAGACAGTGTAAAATTGATCTTGATCTTCGGGTTGACCATGGGTCTTCCAGTATGCAGGATGTACAGGTATTGGGAATACCTGAGGGTGATGTGATCATAAACGATTGTATATTCATGACGCTTCCATTCCGAGGGAGTGATGAAACAAGTCTGGATTTCAGTGACTCCTTTCAGTAGAGAAGAAATCCGATCTTAGTCCAAGTGTTGGACATTGGTCTGAATGAGATTCAGATTCAATGAGAAGATTGGATTTGCGGTCTTGATTTAATCAAGCATCTGTGGGAGGTTCGTAAGATCTGGATTTGAGATAAGATCTCAATATCCAAGTCATTATACATGGTATAATACAATTGCCCTATCCTTATCTCCAAGTATCCGCGGAGAAAGCACATTATTCTTGAAAGGGTTCGAGAATAATTCATTTGATGAAATTCATATCCAAGCAAGAAGAACTTGATGATTAAACGAGATTTAATTATCAAGCTTAATATGAATATGATTCATATTATGAGAATGATTATCCAAGATAATTAAATGGGATTTAATTATCAAGAGAATGTTGGATATTATTATCCATAATATTTGTGTATTATAAATATGATTTATAATATACATATATTCAAGAGAGAGAAATTTAGTAAATAACATTTGTTAATTATTAAATGTGGATTGGATTCACATTTGTTATTTAACTGGAAATGTCATTTACAAATTAGTTTGGGGTGTGAATATGATTCACATAATTTTAAATGGTATGATTGAAATATTCACAAATTAATTTGGAATTAATTTGGTGGATATTTGTGATAATAGTTATCACAAATTATTAAGAGATAATATCATATAATAAAAAGGAGATAATAAGCCACCATTGATGAGGTGGTGTCACCTATGAAAAAGTCATGGGTGACGCCCCATTTTTAGGAGGCTACAGTATCTCCATTATATTATATTGATTAATCTCTTAATTAATTTATTTATGTTAAATTAAAAATGTGTTGATAATGTTGCAACATATATTTAATTTAATTATAAATAAATGTTGTTGGTTTTAACCAACAACAATTATAGCCATTGATTATAATATAGACCAAGCATGGCCGTTGGATCTATGTGTCCTATGGATTGAGATCCATTGGATCCCAAACTAGTATAAAAGGAGGGCTAGCCTAGCCTTCCAAAGTACATCATTAAGAGTTGTACAAGGTTACAACTCTCTCTCTCTCTCTCATATTCTCGCCCTCTCTCTTTCTCTCCTCCAAAAAATGGCCGTCCATCTTATGTAGAGAAAGGAAAGACCTTCCCGGCTTCGCCTTCGACGACTCGAGGATCTCCTTCTTCTTTGGGGCTGATTGCTCTAAAGGAAGACGACGGATTTCACTTGACGAAATCAGGGGATCCATCGCTTGGATCTTCATTGAGGATTGCGGGAGGAACATGACTCATCATCGCGCCCGCAAGTGCGTTCTTCGTGGATCAGATTTAAGACAGGAGGATCTCTTGTTTGGGATCTCACGATCGCAACCACGCTTCAAGAGGTATTCCTTATACTTTGTGGTTTGATGAAACGATCCGAGAAGTGTTCTCGTGATCATGTGGTTTCATCTTTAGTTTAAAAATTTTAATTTCCGCTGCATCTAGCTACTAGTGCGACTAGTTGCTCCGATTGCATATGATGCGATCGACACGCTTCCGTGATGCGCTTAAGGATACTCAATATCCTTCAAAATGCCTCGAGGCTATGGCCTCCTTCAGCCTTAGTAAGGCGTGCACGTCGAGGCTTATGAGGTGCTGCCTTATGTATGAGTTATTTTTTTAATTTTTTTCTGCAATATTTTTTCCTTTTCTTTTTGATTGTGTGATTTTCATATTTCGTAGACAAGTATTTTCAAGTCTTTAAGCTCATGATTCACTGAAATACATTTTTTAATTAATTAACATATTAAGCTTATTTTTACTTTGTTATGCGTGTTTTTTATAAATCAACATGAACAAAAAAATTGAGTCTTGAGTCCTTAAATCTAATACCTCTACTCTTTAGTATGAATCAAGTATAAATGCTTTCGTTATTAAAATGTTTGGATGCAAGTCCCCTACTTTGACCTAAATTTTGAAAAGTATATTTTTGTAAACATGTTTCATCTTTTCTTGTATTCAATCAGGACTAAATTAATACACATCAAAGCATGCATGAACAAAGATGATCATAACATGCAATATTCAAGTATTTTATCCCCTAATCATTATGGTAAAATAAAAAGTGATCACATATTCACTGCTTACTCTCTTATCCTTCTCAATTGAATGATACATATCTCACCTAATTTTGAAAGTGGTATATTACATCTAGTCCTTTTAGTTAAATTTTATTCAAAACTTTAAATTTTGCTAAGAGTTACCCATTATTTTGCTTACATATCCATATTTACTTGACTCCTTATAGACTTAGAGTTTTAAAAAAGAGAGTTATATAACAACTTGGATGTTTAAACCATGATGTTAGCCGCGAAATATCATGGAGTTATGTATTTAATCATAACTATTTAATTTTTAGAACTTTAAAATTTTAATTATAATTAATTATTATATTTTATGAGAAATTTTCTTTCATAAGTGAGGCTTTCGCCTTGAGGCAATACTAGGAAAACGCCTCGATACACCTCATGTTTTTTAAAACCTTGGTTGGAACAAGCAACGAAATTTAAATTTTTTAAATAAGATAAAACCATATGATATAAGAACCTTTCTCAAATCGTTTCACCAAGATCACCAACGAGATATAGGATTACCTCTTAGAGAGTATTTGCGACCGCGTGTCTCTAAACAAAGAGACCTCCTGTCTCAAGTCCGATCCAATGGAGGACGCACTTGCGGGCGTGTGGATGAGACGTGTAGACCCGCAATGAGGTGTATTTTGTCTCACGAAATACATAACCTTTCTCGCGAGAAAGAAGCCTCGACAAAGGCAAAGATCCATGAGCAGTCGAGTCGACAATACAACGACATTGCGACGACTACAAGACTCTCACAATCAATAAGGTGGACGACCACAATATTGAAAGAGAGGGGCTTGGATGAGTATGACAGAGAGAGTTGTTGCTTTCAACTTATGAGTTGATGAACTCAAAGAAAGAGCTACATCTAGCCTTTATTTTATAACATATTAGATGGTGGAGATGCACTCATAATTCAAATCAATGGTTAATATTTTGTTGCAACATTTTCCAACAACAATTAATTAATTTAAAAGAAAATAAATAAGTTGAAATAGTCTTCAATGTATTTAATTTCACTTAAATCAACAAGATACTCATGAATAAAATAAGACTAAAGAGCCACGTTCCATGTAACGGGGAAGGAGGCAAGGTGGGATTGGGGAGAGAAAAATCTCTCTCCAATCACCATCTAATGTAATCTTATTTCAATGAATTATTTTTCTATAAAATATCACCAAATAATTTACAAATTATTTGTGACAATTGAAAACAAGTCAATAACAATTATGAATCAAATTCAAACACTCAATATACAATGTAAATTGTATTTACAATTAATTATACAATGTGAATCAAATCACATCAATATTTAATTCGTAAATCCTATTTATAAGTAAATCTCTCTAATATATTATAAATTACATTAATAATTTATGATTATTATGGATATTGATATTCACATTAACCATATATTTGATTATTAAATCGTATTTGATTATCTCAGATGATTCTTCTCATGTATCCAAATAATGTAAATCATATTCACATTATTTATGATAATCAAATCATATTTAATTATCAAAATTTTCAAGGCTCAAATATATTATCAACAACACAGTTATTCTCAAACTCTTTCAAGAATAATGTTCTTTCTTCGCGGATAGTTAGAGATAAAGATGGGGCGACTGTATATTTCATATATAATGACTTGGATATTATGTTACTCTAATTCGACTGAGGTGAAAAATATGAACTTTTTTAGTTCAAATATAGGTATAAAAATACTTATATCTATTTGGTTTTTAAATTTGGTTTTTGTATTTTAAGTATTGATTTTATATTTTATTTATATAATATAGACTAGTAGGTAGATGTTCTTTTTCGTGTTTTTTAATTGAATTGATCTGGATCTTGTATAATATAAGATAGTTAATTGATAGTTGTGTTAATTAGACAAATGTTTCAAAGTTTTTGATTTTTTTCTCATTGTTCTAATGGTGTTTGCATTTTTTTAATATTCTTATAAGATAGTGTGCTAACGTATCTTATTTACAAAAACATGTACATGGTATTATCATTGTATTAGTTCCATGAGTAAGAGTATATAATTATTGTAATCATATTATACTTAACATAACTAGATCCAAAACCCTCATTTGTTCTATCAAAAATTTAATCATTGGCATAGTACGGATGAAACTGCTCGTGGTATATGACTGAATTTATGGCTTTATTCATTCATATTTTTATCATAGTTATATTTTTTGTTTCTCATGAAAAGAGAAATAGTTTCATCTTTACATGTTGATATGTGGTATCTAGACCAACAAAGTAACCATATATCTGCACTTCCACTCAATGATGAAGTTGTGGTAAGAACTTCAAATACATTGCCTCATGGTATTTGAATCTAAACACATTTTATATGATCAAACATATTTGATTTATCAGAATTACAAATTTGTTTAACATGGACACGTGTATAATAAGATCCTAGTAAAACCTTGCAGTGAGTCTTTCGATCAAATACTTGAGGTGACTGGCATGCGATGTGTAACGAATCTGAGAAGGGAAATCTTGATCAATCACATTTGGTGGCCCTCTCAGAGCGATGGAGACCTGAGACACGCGTGTTCCACCATCGACATGGCAAAGTTACCATAACATTGAAGGATATTTCCATTTTACGGGACTTCGAGTTGATGGGGCTCTAATAACATGCTTAGAATATCCTTCACATTTTCAATGGGCATTATATCGCAAGCATTCACTTTGTGTCAACTCGTGTTAGGAAAGATAAAAATTTATCGAGCAGTCATTTGAAGTTTACTTGGATTCATGACAACATTTTGACAAACGCAAATCTCTTGGAGGAAGATGATAATCGCATTGGTGAGACTTGTACGAGCCTTCATTCTGTATGAAATTGGAGAGTTGTTTTTCTCGTATTCAACAGGCGACAAAGTATCGCTACGATATCTACACTTACTATATGATTTAAGAGAATGGGGACAGATGGATTGGGGAGTTGTAGTGCTTGACTAATTGTATCAACAATTCGATGAATGTTCTTGGGACAAATCGAAAAATGTTATACTTTTCTAACCATGCTACATGTAATATGTGGTATTTTAAATCACAAAGAAAGTTAATTACATTATAACTCATGCATCAATTAAAATTCACAAAGTTGGCCGTAGGAACACATGAACATTAGGGTTCCTCGTCCATATCGAGTGGATCTGAATGCCTTGCATCGTGGTCCCTTCTCCTGTAGGTAACATTCAACAAGCCAGTATTAATTGTTTGAACTTTGATATATTATTAACACATTAAATAAAAATATATGGATGCCAGACCGAAGAACTTCTTACAAAAAAGTGCAAACTACAAACCTGGCATTCTACCACAATGAATTAGATACACAAGCAATTGCGAGTACTAATTAGATTTTTATTAACAGATGTGGTGATATTTTTATGACATGGAGATTTTAAATAACTTACCTGCAATATATAAAGAAGGTAGAGAAGTTTGGAGGTTGCATATGGTGTTGATTTACTTTATCATTGCCGTTATGCACGTTCCATATCATGTTATGCAACGATTTGATTAGTGCCCATACATCCTAGATCTGATGCTTAAATAACATTTTTAGAATGTCTAACTCAACAGAGGGACAATGAACTGATCGATTGGGTCAGATTGACTCCGAGAACAGATACTTCGGTGGAATCAAAGAAGGCAAACAATTGTGATGGAAATCTTCAACAAAATCTGATAAACAATGGTTGATAAGTTATATGCAATGGTACTAGAAAATTACACATCATTGGATTCAGACGTTGCCTCGACCACAACTTGCATATAAGCTACACGGTCCCAGATATAGGCCTAGGGAAAGCAACAACATTTTTTTATTGACTCATTCAGTGTGCGAAATTCATAATAAAAGTCAGATAATAAAAATCTTTTAACATGTGCAAATTGTATACGAAGCTCGTGGGATTCTTGAGGATTGTGAAAGGAGCTATAAGCTGCATAATACTATTTGTTTGCTGGATTTTGTATTGTAGAATTAATTAGTAAATTCAATGATGCAATATCATCTGAGGAACTCTTATTCTAATGATTCATTGATAGTTCCTTTCTCCTATCAGGAAGAACAATCGCAATGTGAGGTTGTTTGACCCACCACATTTGCAACAATAATATGCAATTGGGACTCATGATGACGAGGCATGACCATCTCAGAACGACCTACCGGTGCGTATGATTTTTATAGAGACACAACTTACACAACCTTCACGGGTTGATGACTTATGGGGGCTAACCCCACACAAACGTTTACATAATTCTTGATTAGCAATGACTCCCCCCCTCAACATGGCATTGGATTTTCCTACTACATAGATCCGCATTGTGCAGCTCCTTTATAGAATCCCTGACGCCCACCTCATCCAAATCCCTCATAGCTACACCAACAACAATAGGCTCCTCAACATCAACAACGATAATGACAACATCAATAACAACCTCCATGAATTGATAAGACTACTTCAGTTCGAGAAGGTCCATGATAGAAAAACGTGGAAAGTGAAAGTAGTTACAGTGGAGCTATTAGGGTCGTAGGGGAAGATTATCAAATCTCTTCGGTAGGACATGATGAAATTTGGTTCATGAGCATATGTATCGTTAGTGAAACTATTCTCATTAATTTCAAGACATTTTCCGTGTATGTTTGTTATAAATACATGTATGCATATATAAATGTATATAAATAAACACATATTTGTATTTATACATATGTAAAATTATATGTATATATTTCTAATATCACTAAAACTAGATGGTGAATCTTCTACTGAAGCAATCAAGCTTCAGGGAGAAGGTTGTAGAAGACTTATCATGGGATTATAACAAAAGTGCAAATAAAATGTGTGAGGCGGTAGCATCTTGTATCCAAAGGGAAGCCAAATAGATGTTAGACGAGTCAAAGAGAGGAGCTCTAAGCTAAAAGAAGGATTGGTGGTGTAGTGGAGGGGTGCAAGACGAGCTCAAATTTCAAAGAGTGTGCTTTAAAGCTATGTCTAAAGATAGAATAGAGGAAACTGTCACAAACTACAGAATAACAAAGAAGGAATCAAAGAAGGATGTATGCGAATCTAAAACAAAAGCTTATAAAGTTTTGTAAAATAATATCAACTCTAGGGAAGGTTAGAAGGATATATTTAAGTTGGCCAAAGTAAGAGAAAGACATAACAAAGTGCTTTCTGAAGTCATATGCATTAAGGATGAGGAAGGCCACATGCTTGTTACTCAGAAGGATATAGAGACTAGATGGAAGCTGCTTTTCCATGAGCTTTTCATTGGGGAAGGAAATAGAGAGACCACTTTGGGAGATACAATTAGTCTTGAAAGTTACTTGAATCATTCGAGCTATAGACATATACAAAGGAAGGAAGTAGAGGAAGCTTTGAAGGTTATGAGGCCTGGGAAAGGTGTAGGACCTACTAACATTGCTATAAAAGTATAGAGAGTTGTAGGCGAGCATGGTTTGACTTGGCGTATAAATTTATTCAATGTTATTTGGCGAAGATTGAAAATGAATGAAGATTAGAGGAGAAGCATTGTTGTGTCTCTTTATAAGGACCTACAAAATTGTTCAAATTATAGAGATATCAAACTTATGAGTCATACTACAAAATTTTGAAATGTGTGATAACGAGTTAATATGCAAATTATGTTTCATCTTTCCTTTTTTCTATTATCGAAATATACGATTTTTCAACACCAATTAAGGGAGATTTGATAGCCCACAAACTTTGCTTACTCGGTCATAAAATAGCCATTACAATTCGATTCTACATCATTTTGGAATAAAATCTTTACATGTATGTTCTATACATGTATGTGTAGAACAGTAGGACCTATACCTTAATGCAGCATCCTAGAACTGAGGTTAGCTCGTTATTGATTGCTTGATTTGTTATCATTGTTCCAAGATCTTGTAGTCATTAGTTTAAGTGACGCATGTTTGCATGTGCTCTTCATTTACGTGCCACCATTCCAAGTTGATTATGAGATAATTGATTTGTTCTTGCTGGCTCACGAGCATGGATATTAGTGTCCATTTGCTTTTTGACCATATAATAATCTAGTTTGCCAAATGCTGTAAGCCTAACAGTTGGTTTCCACTGCAACCGATGTAGTACAACAAAATCGCATTATAATTGATGTAATCATGGGTACCCGTTGCCTTTCAAATTATCTGGGTAAACATTAGAATCGGGTAGTAGTGTTGTAAAAGTCGATCGGTTGTCCCGACTAATAGGTCCAACTAGTCTAGTCGATGGGGTGGTCGATCGAGTATCGACTACTAATTAGTCAATAGTTAATGGACCAATAGTCGGTCGGCCAACAACTGAGCCCAATTAGCCGGCTAACTAGGCTCATTCGACTGGTCATTCAATTTTTGCTTGAAGATATTATATTATGATTTTGTTTCTTGTTTTTTAAAAGCAAACTTATTCTCGCATGCTTAATGTTTTATTTCAGGATTTTTATCCCTTACGACTTTATAACTTCTGTAATATTAGTTATGCTCCCTCCCTCTTTTTTAGTAATATCAGTTGTACTCCGAACTTTTTACAAAATTCACGATTTCGCCCTTCCATTAAGATAAAATAGGGGGCATGATTGCTTTTACAAAAGGGCAAAACTGTGAATTTTGTAAGAAGTCATGGACACAATTGATATTGCAAAAAAGGGAGGTGCATTACTGATATTGCAGAAGTTGAGGATACAAGCGACAAAAACTTTTTATTTAAATTCAATTACTTCTTTTATTCATTATGGTAGTAAAGAAAATATACAAATTTATGTAAATATATAAGAATATATGTATAAAAATAATTTATATATTTAAAATAATTAAAGAATCAAAGTTGGTTAATGCCCAACTAAATCTGATTAATCGTTCGACTGCTATTAATCTTTATTCAGTGAAACGACTAATCGAGTACGGACTACTGATTTCTACAGCCTTGGATTCGGGTACCCATTGATGTAAGCATGAGTACATATGCACATTGTACTGCATCTATTTTGTGCGAGTCCACCATTATTCATATTACCATTTTTAAATGCTATATAATTGTTTGTAATAATCCTAAAATTGATAAATGGTCAACAAAGTTGTTTGATTAATTAGTTTCCCTTTCACAGCATTCCTACAAGCATGGCATATAATCGCTTTATATTTGAAAGATTTCTAAGTTTGATTGGTTATCCCTTTTTATCGCAACAAAAGGAAAGTGGGCAGTGAGTATAATGTAAAAACAATGCTTCTTTGATGGTATTTTTTCTCTGCTTGTTATTTCAAATGAGTTTGTTATTTTGTTGACCATTGTTTGTTTTTTCATATATATAAGAAGAGTCAAAAAGTTACAAAAATGGTCGGAAAAAAGGATCAATCAACGCACCAAATGGATTGACAAAGTATCACTCGGGCTTAACTTTTTTTTTCAATTTAATATTTCTTATGATTTATTTGATAGACTTAGGGGGCGTTCGGCACTTGGGTACCACCCTTAACCCACTCATTCTCTCTTATATGTGGGTCCCGCTTTTACGTTTTTTAATATATTAAATAAATCAATTTTCTTTTTATCAATTCCATCAAAAAATAATATATTACACCATCATATCATATAAAAATTATAAACTACTCCACTTCTAATCACTTTTACAAACTTTAATACAATCACATCACAATAATTACACACTTTTTCAAAATTCAATACAATTATATCACAACAAACCTACTTCAAATCCACCTCTAGTTTAACCTTATATTCAAACACCAAAACACAAAAATGAGCTACCCTCTACCAGTTTAACTCATCGTAACCCGCATACCAAATGCACTCTTAATGTTTAAGGATAAGGATCAAATAAGATAGAAGTCTTAAAAATGGAAAAAAAACCGTACAATATAGAGATGATAGTAGGGAGTGGATGCATGACACATCAAAAGCAACACGTAAGATAATAACAGTCTTGTTATTAGCAATTGTATTTTCATTATTATTTCCTATCCTATATATTTATTTCTCTTCTAGATAGATATGTGCAAACTGAAGATGAGCATCTACTTTTGAAAGCGAAGGTCATTTTTATCTGATCCATCCTCTCTTGAAGATGATTTTGTATGTTTTATCGATCGCGAAAATCATGGACATGTGCATTGTAATGGATGTCTAACCACAATAGGAAGTTAGTTTAAAAGTGGAGGTTCCTCCTCTCAAGACGGAAGTGATAATGTCTGCATTGAAAAAATAAGAAGGGAACAACGATAATTTGATGAATACTCATTTTATATGTCCCAAGTCAAAGTCAACATCTTCCTACTCCATTCGAGTATAGCAACAATGACTAGCTAGGACATTCAGTTTTTTATATTATTTTAGGAGCTTTGTTAAAACTTATAATTTGTTGTGTACTAAGCATTTTTTTGTGGCTCTTGTTATTTGAAGTTTGATTGATTCTCTTTACCTATAATTTTTTTAAAAAATGATAGTTATGTTCTTGGTAATTATTAAATCATGCTAATGGTTTTTTATTTAGCATGTATTTGGTGTGTATAATATATATTAAACAGATGTCTAACAAATGTAGTGTTGAATAAAGCATTTTATGAAGTCTAGTATGAAAGGAATGATAAAGTTAGTCATTTTGAAATATTTAAAGGGTGTTCGATTTGAGAATAAGCAGGAATAAGAGTGAAGAATAAGTTGGAATAAACACTACTCATGTTCGATTGGATGGACAAGAATAATGGGAATAAGATAGAATAAGGGTAGGTAAGTGCTATTCTCCGTTCGGTAGACACAAGGGATACATAATAAGGGTTATAAGTTAGTGGATAAAGATGAATAAGGGAAGATGGGGACGGAAATAAGGAGTGGATAAGGAGAAATGAGCGAAGGGGAATAGTAGAGTGGATAAGGAGGAATAAGAGAAGATGAGAATAAGGGCTTATTTTGATCCTTATTCCCCTACCAGACAGAGTTTAAGGGATACTTACACCCATAACCCTGGGTAATTTCATAGTTGCACCCAGAACCCTTGATAATCACGAATTACACAAGAAACTCTGAATAATGCTAAACCCTTACAAGTCATAAGCCTATGTCATGTTCCATTTGTTAATCACGAAACCACTCCCACTAAAAATCCCCTTTCCCTGATAATCATGAATTTCACGAGAAACCTTGAATAATGCTTAACCCTTATATGACATAATCCTATGTTATGTTCCATTTGTTTTGTCTGTTATCTTTGATGAATTCCATTAAAAAATTGCGAATAATGATTAATTTTTACGTGACATAACCATGTGTTATGTTCCATTTGTTTGGTTCATTATCTTTGATGGATTTGTTAAAAAGTCAAACTTACCCTTAATGCTCAATCTTATTTGTGAATTGTTTCCTCTCATTCTCTTCCTCATTCCCACTCCATCTATGTGTCATTTTCCTCAAGTTTCATAGTGGTATGCACAACTCCCAACTAAGTGCTGCTTTAGGACGGAGATATCGTCGTTGTTGCTATGAAATGAGAGAAGGGTGAGGAGGGAGCGGTGGAGGAGGGGGTGTCTGAGCCACTGTTGTTGTTGCTACATGGAGAGGAGATGGAGAAGGGAGGAGGAGGCGAAGGCAGGGGCATCGCAACTGCCACTGTCGATGATGCGTGGAGAGAAGATGGAGGAGTGTACGTAGGTGCTTCCACTAATTCGTGGAGAGGAGATGGAGAAGGAAGTGTTAGTGTCGTCGATGCTGTGTAGAGAGGAGGAGGAGGAGGAGGAGGGAGGAGGAGAGGGGGAGGCGAAGGAGGAGGTGGACAAGGGGGCCAAAGTTGGGCAGTGGAACGGGTGGTGGAGGGGGCTGGAGGGTGGCATCGGAGGGGGTGGGTTATGAGGCGGGAGGAGATAGAGGAAGGGATGGAGGAGGGGGACAGTGGATAAGTCCGTTGGATCCTCATGATCCAATGGTGAAGAAGGCATACGTGAGGATGACTCACGTGATGCGGGGATGACTCACGTGTAAGGCATACGCGAGGGCAAAGGGGAAGACAGGTTGAGCTAGGGCCGTTGGATCACACTGGATCCAACGACCAGGATGAGCGATGCTAGACGACAAGGTTGGTTGGCCCGACCAGGTGGCAAATTGACCATGTCCTAAGGTTGCCCTATAGTGGCGTGACATGTGGTGCATACCAAGACCAAAATGTTGACCAGTGAAAATAATGTAGTAATAAATAGATAAAAAAATAAAAAAATGTATTCAACGGAGAAATGACCTAAATGAAAAATTTTGCGTTAAAATGAGATAAAATGTTCATGAAGGACCATATGCACACGGAATGCAGAATGAAAGATATGCATTTTGGTGATATTTTATGTGTATAAAATAACAATTTTTGTAGTTTTGTGATTTTTATGATTTCCTATAAATGAATAATGCATTAAAAACTCAAATACGATGTGAAATAATGAATGGAATCGAATAAAATAGTTATTATATTCAATGAAATAAAAATAGTCCAGAACAAATTAGGGAAGTGAATTATATACATAAGAATCAAGTCAATAGACTCAAATCAGAATTGATCTTTTTCTTTATTTTTCGGATTTTTTAGATTCTGATTTTTATGTAATGTATTAAAGTGTGAAATGAAAAAGAAAGAAATTAAACTGAATGAAATATGCACGTAAATGGTATGTCAAAATCAACAAATATGTACAATGCACAATTAGGTCTGAAAACTCAATTTTTACAAATGGACATCGATCTTATGAATTTGATCTTGAATTGTAGATATTTGAACACACATTAATTCAAAAGTGAGTAGAGTTCATCCGGATACTGTATGAGAGTGATATCAACATTTGTGGCTTTTTGTCCTAAAATTAAGGTTTGGAATTATTTTGAATATTACAGGTTAGTATTTTTTAGGATTTCTCATTGATTAAGGTTAGTGATATGTACACGGTGAAGTTGGTTTCACGTCAATTGGAGTTATCATGAATTAATTAAAAATAGGTGAAGTTAGATGAAAATATGGAGATGAATATTAATGCAGGAATGAATACTAATTTATGCAAATTAACTATAAGTGCATGAAAGCTAATTTTATGATATTAATAGATGAATGCACCTAACTTCTCAAGATGAAGCTCTATTTTCAGCTAATTAGAGTGATGAATCACATATTCATCAACTGCTAATCAGAAGACATGAGCTCACTCATGAGGTATTGGGATCGATCAAGTTCCATGCATGATTGTCTTGCTTTGGAAGCATGACTGTAGGTATGATAAATGCTTTTAGAGAGCATATGATCGATACCAACTGTCAATGAACGAATGAGAAACTTAATAATAAAATCCTGAAGATGATAGTTTGAATATGATCTAAAACTTCATGTTTATTCTAGGTCTTCCAGTAGGATGTATGTGTATTAGGAATAATCAAGGGTGATGTGATCGTAAATAATTGTATAACCATGACTCTTCCACTCCAAGGGAGTGGTGAAATAGGTTTGGATTTTAGCGACTCCTCACATTATATTAGTGATCTAATCTTAGTCCAAATGTTGGACATTGATCTGAATGTGAATCGAATGCAATTATTTAATCAAACATCTTCGAGAGCTTCTCGAGATCTGGATTTGAGATATGATCTCAATCCAGGTCACTTACATCGAACATACAATCGCCCTTGTCCTAATCTCCAAGTATCTGCAGAGAAAACATGTTATTCTTGAAAGAGTTCAAGAATAATTCCATTGTTGACATTATATCTGAGCGTTGAGAATTTGATGATTAAATATGATATAGTTATCATGAAAAAATATGAAATATGATTCATATTATTTAGACACATGAGAATGGTCATCCAAGATAATTAAATATGATTTAATTATCAAGGATACGATAAATGTTGATACCACTATCCATAATAATCGTAAATATTATAAATGTGATTTATAATATGTTGGAGAGATTTAATTGTAAATAATATTTATAAATTAAATGTTAATGTCAATTGGATTCACATTGAATAATTAATTATAAATACATTATATATTTTATATTGGATGTATGAATATGAACCATAATTGTCAATAGCATAATTGAAATTATCATAAAATAATTTAGAATTATTTTGGTAAATAATTATGCAAAAAAAGTTGTTGCACATGTACATAATTTGAATAGATATGATATATCTAAATTAAGGAAGAAGATAGCCACATTCCTCTTTTAGAGGATAGATGGCCATGGATTCCTACTCCTTTTATGGTCGTCCACTTTATCAAGGAAAGGAGGCTTGTCCTCTTTCCTTTATTTCCACATGAAGCAACACATTAATTTATTTTAAATTGATTATTTATTGTTGCAAATTTATGCAATGAAATCATAGACATTGATTCAAAACACAAAATAATCTACACCATTGATTATTCTGTGCACATGGATCGAGATCCAGGGACATTCAATTTGTTATAAAAGAAAGGCAAGTCTTTGCTCTTTCTTTACAACAATTGCAAGAGCAATAACTCTCTCTCTCTCTCTATTCTCATACACTCCCCCCTCTCGCTCTCTCAATATTGTGATCATCCACTATATTGACCTAGAGAGCCTCGCAGTCATCACAACGTCGTTGTTCTACTGGATCGACTGCCCGTAGATCTCTGCCTTCTTCAGTGCATCTTGCTCGTGAGGAAGGTCATCGATTTCGTGCAACGAAATCAGGATACTTCACGCACGGATCTTCAATTCGGATTGCGGGAAGCACGCGTCTTGTCCACACACCCGCAAGTGCATCCTTCGTTGGATCAGACTTGTGACATGATGTCTCTTCGCTTATAGATATACGCGATCGCAAACAAACTTCAAGTGGTAATCGTATTCCTTATTTGTGATCTTGATGAAACAATATGAGAAATGTTCTCATATCATGTGGTTTCATCTATTTAAAAATTTTAAATTCCGCTACCCCGAGCAACTAGTATGACTAGTCCTTCTTGATTGCATGTGATGCGATCTTCACGCTTCCATGATGCGCTAAAGCTCAAATCCTAGCCTTCATATTTATTATATTTTCCTTATGCAACGATCTTATTATTATTATTATTATTATTATTTATATTATAGGTGTTGATATTTTTACTACTACAAATGAAAATCTTACATTTTTTTCATGTTTACTACCTAGTGCCTAGTTCTTACAACTCCTCGTTTGATTTTTACAGCTCTGATCAGTTTAGAACCGTTGTAAGCGATTTACATCTTTTTTGATGAAGATGGTGGCTCTTCTGAGATGGAGAAGACGGCTCCATGGATGGAGATAAACACTGATTGTGGTGAAGATAATGGTTCATTTGCTCGATGGAGATGATGGTGCAATGTATTCTCTTCACGATGTAGATGATGGCGGGTATGGAAGCACTGCTATGGAGTTGATAGTTGTGAGATGGTTGTCTACGGTGGTCCTTGCACTTTAAAAATCAAATAACCAATTTAATTTAAATTAGCAAATAATTATACGATGGACAACTTTTTAAAATTGATCCCCTCGTAGCATTTATGCATCAAGTTGTAAATACAAAAGAAGAGAGTTGTAGCTTTCATTCATTTAGTAGTACACAATAATATAATATATGTAACTTTTCTCCTCATTCATGCATCATTTATGCAGATAATTGTAATAATAAAGAAATGAATATTAATTTTGATCCACCTAGTAGTGAACAATAACATGGCACCATCAACTTCTATACTATTCGCGCATGCGTTATTTATTTAGAAAGTTGTAACAATAAATACCTGAGTTATAATATTAACTAAATAAATAATAATATAACACCAATAATCTTAGTTCATCTATCATTTGTTTGACAGTAACCCCAAATATTCACGAAATTACTTACTTGATGTGTATTTTTCTTAAAAAATGAAATAATATATATATTCAGTATATTTTCAAAATAAAAAATTATTGAATCAAAATCCACAGGATAAAAACTTGCATATTGATTTCCGGAGTCAGTATGGTAATAAAAAAATGCGATACTGAAATCCAGATTCGCCATCCAGTGATTTTATTTATAGTATACCTTTAATCTTTGATCATCTTCTTCGTCCCTATTTAGGATCAAATCTACATCCACACTTTTCAAGCTATCTTTTGAATTGCGAAGCGTATTAGTTTTGTACAGAAAATCAGATCACCGAAAAATATAAAGCAAAACATTTAAAAAAAGGGTTAAATGGGGTTGTCCCCTTAGGGAGCTAACCTAGTTCCCCGCGCTATTTCATCCACTTTTTTAATTTTTTTGAATTTTTTTCCGTGAATATTCATCACTATATCCCTATATTATGTTATTCAAATTCCGTACGAAACAAAGACTCCTACGGCCTCCATCCAGACATTTATTTTTTAACAGTAACAGAATTGCTAAAAACGACCCTTCCGGATGGAGGTTGTAGGAATCGCTATTTCGTACGAAATTTGAATGGCATAATATAGGGACATATTGATGAAGATCCACGGAAGAAATTTTCAAAAAAAAAAACAGGAGAAATGATGCGGAGGAGCCAAGTTAGCTCCCCCACGGGGGCAACCCCATTTTACCCTTAAAAAAATACTAAGAAGTCAGTAAAAAATATAGACCTCGGAATATCAGATATGACATTTATCAATCATTTTTCTTATGTTCTTGTCTTCATCTCTTTTCTTTTCCATGGTTGACGTTCAAAAAAGTTGTGTAATTGGTAAGAAAACTTATGTATTTAAAGCTAATGTAATTAGATTTTAAATTGATAAACCTATGCAATTACATTGGGAAACAACTTATTTCAAGAGGGAAATCAAATTATCTTGGAGGAAAGTTTGGAATTTCCAAATTTGAAAGAAGATGAGTCTTGGGTGGATGTTTAATACCGCATCTAGTAGTTTTAAACTTTTGGTGGCTTATGTATGAGTTCACAGCCCAAGCCCTTGTAGTAATAGTAGAGAGTAGGAATAGAGGACCACATGTGCGCGTGCTCTGCTCCATCTCCAGCATCGACTCGGACTCGGGCTCAGGAGTGTCAATTCGGATCTCGAATCTCGTTACTTTTCAGAATCCAAAAAGGCACCCATTGGGATTTCGGAAGATGAAAAGCCATCCTCCATGTCTTATTATACATTTCCCGTGGACGTTTTCTTCACTCGCAAGAAAACTCTCTCGTCGTTTTATACTCTCTGTTGTTCTACTACGACTGCATGTGATTTCTTCTTCTCTCGACTGTAGGTCTCGGAGATAATTTCTAGGACGATCTCATCGGTGTGGGCAGATGACGATCAGAATTAAAGTCATGTCGGACACCATATTTAAATCGTGGGTGGATATGACCAGTATGTCTGAAAATTTTAGTGGTCAGAATTTCAAGCGTTGGCAACAATGCATGAAAATATATTTAACCACCATAAGGTTAATCTCGATGCTTGAAATTGAATGTCCTATAGTAGAAAAGGAAAACCCCACACCCGATGTCAGAAGGCAGAATTTGCGTGAAGGAACACGACCTTATATGTCATGATTTCATCTTGTTGGCTCTATCCAACATGTAATTTGACGTGTACTGTTCGTCCACGCAAACTATAAAGGGACTATGGGAAGAACAAGACCAGAAGTATAATACCGAGGATCTCGATACTGAGAAATACTACATTGCTAAGTTCTTATAGTTTTCCATGGTCGAAGGGAAGTAGGCTTTTGAACAAGCGTAAAAGTTTTTATTCCTGCTCCATTGATTAGAAGATGTCGAGATGAAACTTCCAAAGAAGTTTTAAGTCATGTGAATCATAGAAAATTCTCCAAGTTCTGGGAAGACTTTGGTATGACCCTGAAAATAAAAAGGAAAATTTTTTTATAGATGACTTGATGATGACAATCGCCATAAAGGAGGAACAAATGAAACATAAGCATGTGGTTCTTGTTGATATTCAGTCTATGGTAAATTTTACGACCTCGAGGGCAGAGATAAGAAGGGAAAGGATATTAACAATAATAAAATGAAAACAAAAGGTAAGATCCAGAAAAAGACAAAGAATAAACCATGCTTGCACTGTAATCTGGTCAACCATTGGAAGAAGGATTGTCCATCTTTAAAGGCTTGACAAAAGACTGCAAATGGGAGTCCTTAGGTGAATATAATCACTGCAGGACTTGGAGATAGCGAGGGGTATGTATCTATAAAACCTGAAATATATCATATCCATGATCCAAATGAGTGGCTTGTGGATACAGAAGCCAATGTACACATATGTTCTGACAGTTGTTTTCTTCTTATCAGACTCGCAATGGTGTGACTACAAAGATGGGTAGCGATTCTACGGTCAGGGTTCTAGTGTCGGGATAAGTCAACTTGAGATTCTCCTCTGGACGTATCCGGACTTTACGCATGGTACTGCATGTCCCTGACGTGATGAAAAATGTTTTATAAGGTTTTTTAGTTAGAAATGATTATGAGTTGAACTTTTGCAATAAAGTTGTCATTTTGAGATATGACATTTTTTATGAAAAATGTTATTTTGCAGATTTTGATTTGTTATTTAGAGTTAGATATGATTCAGTAAACATTGATTCAATAAATGTTTTGAATTCTGAATGTTTTAATTATGTGTCTCATATTGTTAATAATTTAGAATCTTGTGATCTGTGGCATGATAGATTGAGAGATGTGAACTTAAATTCAATTAAAATAATAATAATTTAGACTTGACCCTAAACAAATTGTTGATAAAACTAAAAAATGTGAAATTTTGTGAAAGCTAAGACACTACGAAGTCTTTTCAGTCTGTCTCTAAAGATAGTTTGATCGTGAATCTAGTATATACAGATATCTGTGAGTTTAATGGTGTGTTGACTAGAGACAACAAGAAATACTTTATCACCTTTATAGATGATGGCAGTATCTATTTGTCTCTAATGAAAAATCAAGGACGAAGTCTTAGAGAAATTTTTTATATGTAAGAATGAGGCTGAGACAAAAACATGAAAAGTGCTTAAATGCCTTAGGTTATATAGAGAGAGTGAATATACGTCTAACTTGTTTGATGAATAATGCAAGTTGTTTGGCATAGTTCATGAAGTCACTGCTCCATATTAACCACAGTCAAATGAGACATCAGAATATAAAAATATTACCTTAACTGACATGATCAATGCTCTCCTATAGAGTTCTGGACTTTCAACCTATATGCGGAGAGATGCCTTAAATACGACTTGTCATATTCTGAATATAGTCCCTCTAAAACATATGGAAAAGTGTCATTTCGAATTTTAGAGAAATAGGAAATATCTCAAAGTGTGGGGTTGTCTTGCTAAGGTTTTAGTCCCAAAATACAAGAGAAATAAGTCATTTCCTAAAACTGTCAATGCGGTCTTCCTAGGTTCTTTGGAAAACAACTATGCATACATGTTCTTTGTAATTTGGTCTGAGATACCGGACATAGATGTCAACTCTATTGTTGAAATTCGTGATGCTACCTTTTTTGAGGTTTTCTTCTCTATGAAGATTGGTATTGCTTAGAATCTGACCAATGATGTTTCTTCCACATCAGGATCTATTCCATACCAAGTGGAAAGGATAACGAATGTGGAGATTGAGATTCAACCTAAACCAATGGCCTTTCAGAAGAAATTGATCAAAGGAGGAGTAAACGACTATAAATAACCAAGGGCCTGGGTAATTACTTTATTATCTACCAAATCGAGGGTGATCCATCAAGTTACAAGGAAGCCATGGCTTCATCTGAAGTAAAACAATGGAAGGAAGTCGTCAAATAAGAGATGGATTTTAATATGGCTAATGGAACTTGAGAGCTGGTTGATTCCCAAAGGGCGGTCTACCATTGGGTGCAAATGGGTGTTTAAGAGAAATCTTAGTCCTAACAGATCTACTGAAAAGTATAAAAAAATCAGATTGGTTGCTAAGAGCTTTAGACAAAAGGAAGGTATCAATTATTTTGATACCTATTCCTTTGTGACTAGGACGACAACAATCCGGATGCTTATAGCATTGACATATGTATATGATCTCTCTATCCACCAGTGGATGTGAAGATCACCTTCTTACATGGTGATCTTAAAGAAGAGATCTATATGGATCAATCAGATGGGCTTGTGACTCATGAGAATTGGGGAAAGTTTGCAAACTTTTAAATACCTTTACGGAATGAAACAAGCACCAAAACAATGACATGAAAAATTTGACAAAACTATTTTATCAAGTGGCTTTAGGGTTCATGAATACGATAAGTGTGTCCATTCCAAGGTGAAAAGTAATGAGTGTATTGTCTTGTGCATGTATGTTTATGATGTACTATTGTTTTTGGATCACATGCAAGGATTATTACTGAGTCATTATTAAGTAGCAAGTTTAAGATGAGCTGCATGGGTGTTGCTGATGTGATCTTGGGTCTCAAACTGACAAGGTTAGTTGATGGAATTGTAGTTTCTCAATCTCACTACGTTGAGAAGGTACTTGAGAAATTTGGATATCAAGATTGCAAAGTTGTAATCACTCCTTTTGGTTCATCCACAACACTATTTACGAACAAGAGTGGGGTACCTATAGCTCATCTAAGGTATTCACAAGTCATTGGAAGTTTAATGTATCTTGCAAATTGCACGAGACTTGATATTTTATTTTCAATTGCAAAGCTGAGTGGATACATTAGTTGTCCTGACCATATTCAATGGGAGGCCCTAGATTGAGTACTGAAGTACTTGAAAGGAACTATTTCTCTTTGTTTGCATTATGATAGACATCGATATATATGAGAAGGATATAGTGATACAAGCTGGATAGAGAAAATAGAGGAGTTTGGGAGTAATGGTGTTACTGGGTATGTCTTTACCCTTGGAGGTGGTGCAATCTCCTAGAGATCTGTGAAGCAGACATTCTAGTTCGATCTACCTGTGAGGCTGAGCTGTGTGAACTAGAATGTCTGCTTCACAGATCTCTAGGAGATTGCACCACCTCCTAGGGTAAAGACATACCCAGTAACACCATTACTCCCAAACTCCTCTATGTGTGAACCGAGGTGGGAACTTCTTTATGAAATTTCTATGGTAGGTCAACCAATTCCTATGATCTCGGTACATTGTGACAACATTACCATAATTGCCAAGAACAAGAGTTCAAAGTTCAATCAGAAAATAAAGGGACACATTGATGATCGAAAAGCTTAATGCGATCCAAGTAAAGGTAAAAACACGGGTCGTTGTGACCCGAATTTCAGAACTCGATCAATCAAGAAAAATTGAAGACCACCAAATAGAATAATCAATCAAAAAGTCGAATAGTGGTCTCGCTATTTTATTTAACCTGGTATAGCGACCAGGGTTGAACTCAAGGAGCACGGGTTGGCCAAAGGCCTACGAAGTACTCGAAAAATCAAGTAAAGGGAAGAAAATGTTTTTGGTGGATGTTATAATTTTTTAAATTTTTCTGTGATTTTTAATTATGAAGAAAAATGTAGAAAAAGGCAAAAAGAGCTCAATCAACAAATTATTTAAAACATCAATCAAGCCAGAAAATTATAATAAAAATATTTTTGAGTTTTATAATTTTTAAGTGTTTTTGGTTATTTTATCATATTTTTATAATTTTTAGTGGATTTTATAAAAATAGAATAAGGCTAAAAATTGAAATCAATGTGCAGCCAAATTTGAAAGGCTATTTAAAAATATGAAATAGCCTCTAAAAATATGAAACAATTTTATGACAAACTACAAATAAAAACTAAGCTACAGAAGAAGAAATTGCATTTTTTATTTTTTTGAATTTATAATGATTTATATAAGGTTTTTAGGGTTTTTCAATTTTTAAGGTTTTTATACATCCAAATTAAGCAAAAATTGGACTGAAGCAAAAAGACACAAAAATAAATAGACATAATTTTTTTAGAATTTTTATAGGATTTTTAATATTTTTAGTTTATTTTATAATTCAAACAGTAGAAAAAAATGAAGTTTTTTGAATTTTAAAAATAGAAAATCAAAGCAAAAATGTCCCAAAAAATTACTGAAATTTTTACACATTGGCAGGGGCCACATGTCCAAATTTCAGTTGATTTGATATTTTATTCAACCAATAAGAGAGGCACAGCATACAGGGACCTAAGTGAAAGGAAAACAAGTTCCAGAGGCTAAAATGAAACACGTGCGAAAACTATAGGGGGTTAACTGTAACACGCTAAATTCAACACATGCTCAAATCAATCACGCACATGGGCATAAATGCAGTATCTGAAACTAAAAGTTCAAACCATAACATTCATTAAACCCAAACCTATACATGCAATTATTCTAGATATACACGTGACGAAGCATGTGCACCACACATAGAGGGGCTAAAATGCAAATATCTAAAACTCTAAGGTCCAAAGTGCAATTTATTCTAATTAAAAACAACTATGATAAATATTTACAGGACTGAACTATACACGCTAAAGAAAGAAGGGCCTAAAAGAAAATTACCCTTATTATTATGATCTGACGACTGAAGGGGGGGTCCACGTAAGATCAGACGGTGGAGAATGGTTGGTGCCCCTTCGGTGATCATCGTCTTGGATCTGATCCGCAGATGGATCGAACGGCTGCTAGCCCCTCGCGAATGGGTTGTTGAGATCTGAACTGGCGCGAGAGACTAGATCGAACGACGGTGGAGTCCCCTGGAAGAACAAGGCACCGGCGAGCTTTGCCCGACCAATCTGCGCGGTGGGGACGTCCTCCAGTGCTGCTGAGATGGGGAAAAGAACATTGATGGTGTCTCGCAGCTACTGAGATGCTCCGATGATGCCGGGGGCAGCTGGAGCGCTCCGACGACGAGGAAGAGTTGGAGCACCTATGCTCTGATGGTCGGGCCTCAGATGAGTTTCCTTGGCCTTCTAACCTGCATAGGAAGAATGCTTGGTCGAGGGCAAACTGCCTCGACCCGGTTAAGGGCGAAGGGGGTGAATGGTTGAGGCGGAGCGTGGGTCTCCGGCGAGCGATGGCGGAGGAGACTCAAGTTCCCTGTTCCGTTTTGAACCAGGGGGAGCGATTGGGCGAAGAAGGTGCGGAGGGGTATCGTGAAGGTGTAGGTGTGGTCGGATGGGCAAATCGGTGATCAAAGCGTCGGGAAGGGCGGCAGAGGTCGGCGGTCGGAATCCTAATGATTGGAAATTAAATGCAGCTACTGGGTATCGAGTCTACCTGATGATCGAAGTCGTCTGGGATGGAGGTCAGCTACCTCACATGACCTTTGCCTCGATGGAGCGACGCCTCCAAAGGCTCGGGCTTCGCCGGTGGCGGAGCTCGACGATGTTGGTCGACGGACCTAGGGCTAAGGCCTCCAAACGCTCGCTGCAACATGCTCCTACGCTCGCTGTCACTCGAGGAGGAAGGTGGAGGTCATTGGCGTCGAAGACGATGACCAAAGGTGAGTGGAATTGTGGCTGGAGGTGAAGCTATATACGAGTAGGGGTCCAGGAAGATGGGAGTCGGGCGAACAAATCGAGGCACAGACCCCTAGAGAGAAGATCGGGCATGCGTCATGGATCTTAGCTCGACAATCGGAGCCCGGGGTTTGATCAAATGGTGATCGGATCACGACGCTAAAAATCGGTGAAATCAGGTCGGCGCGAAGATCCGCAAGAAGTGGTCCAGGTGGGGGCAGTTGACCGGGGGTCAACGTTCCCCCGTGGAGCAATGAGAATTCGGGATTCTGAAATTATTTATAAATTGAATAAAAAATAGTAAATGATTTTATTTCAAAATATTTACAACATGAAAAATTTTTATTATTTTTGAAAGTATTTTTTATGTTATTTATTTATTTTTTTGAAAAATAAATTAATATATATACATAATATTATATTATATATAGCTATAAATACATATGTATTTACATTTTTATTAGTTTATTTTTGTAAAATTATCCTCATTTTATATTTTATTTATTTACAACATAAAATTTGGGATATAAAATAATTTTTATTTGATTTTTTATTATTTATTTGCAAGGGTAAAATAAATAGGTGAAGGTACATGTATACATGGTATGTACAACATGAAGAGAGAGAAATTATTTTATTTTTATTTTCATTTTATTTTCTCATTTTTATTTTATTTTTATAAATATATAACAATTGTGAGAAATACATATATATATATTTTTATTTTTGAAAAAAAATATCCACTAGAGGGAGAAATATATGTACAATGATGAATGGTCATATCTCTCTCTACTTGTTTTATTTCGCGGTCAGGCCAATCATTGGCCTCCCTTGGGTTCGGCTCACTCAATATTTATTCTAAATATTTTTCGCTTTTTCTTTATTTCTTTATTCTTTTATTTTTGCACAAAAACATGCTAATTATTGGTATTTACACAAAGCATGTAGTTTGACAATTTATTATATTTACAAATATTTACATGGTGTTTTGTAAAGATTTTTAGCTAAAGTAAAATAATAAAGAGTGATGAATGGGGATTCATCACACATACAAATCAGACTTAAGACGTTAAGAGATTTTGTTTCTCGAAAATCGTTGGCTGTGGATTTTATTGGATCCAAAGACAACACGGCGGATTCATTGCCTAAGGGACTTGATAGATCTTTAGTCATAAAAACTAGGCTTGAGATGAGGCTAAGACTCATTGGGAGTTTCTCTATAGTAACAATCCAACCTATCTAGTTGGATATCACACAAAGTATGTTTAATGTGGTAATAACAAGCTGTTAGGAGAACTGGTTGGAACTCTTATTTTAATTTGTATGCATGGATGTCTTATACCTGGAAGCCTATGTGACATTTAAGTTACAAGTTTAGGAAGAGCGTAGGCTATGAGTGGGTTCAAGCTTTTAGGCAGGATGTTGGCAGTGCATCCTTGGAGAACGTCACCTATGTGAGTGTTATTGTGGGCTGCAGTTAAAGGAAGAGGGTCTTCCCTGTATACATTAAAGAAATGTGATAAAGGTGCATGGACTTTAAGAAAACCATCACTGAAGATTGTACCAAGAACACTACATTATTGTTTCTACCATATACTTTAACACTAAGGTTTGAAGTTCAAGACGTAGTTCATTTCATTCTTGTTAAAGTAAAAGCAGTAAACTCAGGCATATGTTCAAAACGGAAAGTACATTTACTGAAACAAAGTGTGGCAGTCGAAAGATGCATTTTGATACTCTTTGAATCTCTTTTTTCAAATTGTTAAATTCGTGGGGATTGTTGTATTTATGCTAATGTAATTAGGTTTTAAATTGGTAAATCTATGCAATTACATTGGAAAAGATTTCAAGAGTATAATCAAATTATGTTGGAGGGAAGTTGGCAATTCCCAAATTTTAAACAAGGTGAGTCTTAGGTGGAAGTTCAGTACCACATCTAGCAGTTCTAAACTTTTAGTAGACTTATATATGAGTCCACAACCTAAGCTCTTGTAGCAATAGTAGATAGGAGGAATGGAGGATCACACGCGCGTGCTCTGTGCCGCTCCACTTCGTCTTTGGTTCGGGCTCAGACTCAGGTTTGAAAGAGTCAATTAGGATCTTAGATCTCTATACTTTTGTTGCAGGTTTCATTAGTAAGTCGAATAAATTAATTTTGTATTAATTGTGATTCGACCACTTTTAGGGAATTCTTTTGACTTTAACAACTATGATCTAGCCATCTTTTTAGAATTCAAAAAGGCAATTGTTGGGGGCATTTTTGGAAGATGAAAAGCTACGCTCTAAGTCATCTATACCCTTCTCCTGGACGTCGTTTTCTTCACTCGCAAGAAAACTCTCTCACCGTCTTTTACTCTTTGTTGTTCCACTGCAACTACCCGTAATTTCTTCTTCTCTCGGCTGCAGTTCTCTGAAGTATTTTCGAGGACGATCTCGTCGGTGTGCGCGGACGACGATCGTGTGTTGTTGTATCTTGGGAGCGGATCGCTAGCACCCTTCACACCAGTATTGTAGGGATGCTATTCTCTCCAAGAACAATCCGTAATGGATACTTAGGTGATCTCTAATTTGATATGTTTTCTATATTGTTTGCCACACTTTATTTATTGCTTTTCTTTCTGGATCTTGCCTTAAAATATTGTATAAATGGTTGATTGGCTCCTGCGTGCGTCTTATAATTGCTATATGAATCAGATATGCATGACTATAATCTTGTTAATCTACAATGCATTGGTTCGTATTGATCGTGGAAATTATTGTTTATGTATACCTTAACGATCCTGATTTCAACAAAAAACTAATTCCATACGTGAGTATTGACATTAATGGTATGAAATATATTTTTAGCAATATTCAATGCAACTAGCATGTGTGATTACTTCAATTATTTCAATTTACTCTTATTTTCACATTAGATTTGTATGTATCTGTGTAGGTATGTACGTACGTGTGGTATGTGTTATAGACAACATTTATATTCAGATATTTAAAATTTCCAAAGCACTATTAGAAAAAGGGAGCGGTTGAATTGAACGGAGGGGAAGTGCTCTCCATAGTTTCAGGATGGACGTTACCAATGCCTTGCTAATTTTGGATATTTCTGCGGTTATATTTAGCACTTCCTTTCTTCCATCACACTCCCCCACTCCACCACCTTCCACTCCTTTCTCGTGTTTCTCAGATTGGATCCAACAGCAATGGGTACAACCAATCGATTTCTAGATTTCACATTTTTATCAATGCCACAATCTATGTTTTCTTCTGTTCAATTCAGTCCTTTTTTGCAGCTTCTGGCAAGAAGGTCAAGATCGGAATCAACGGTAAGACGAATCGGCCTTCTAGCCAATCTAAAAGCTAAAACAAACCAGCTGAACTACAATGTGTAATCGTCTCGGTTTGCAGGATTCGGGAGAATCGGGCGCTTGGTGGCGAGGGTTGCGCTCCAGAGGGATGACGTGGAGCTCGTAGCTGTGAATGATCCGTTCATCACCACTGATTACATGGTATGCTGTTCCCATTTCTACAGGATATAATTATAATTAACATCACATTCTTAGGTATTTAATTTAGACATGTATACGATGTGAACCAGTACCGAATCAACTTTCATTCAACATCATAAGAAATGCAGAAACGATCTAAATTACCTACTTTGTATGCATATAGTTATTAAAAGTGGCATCAAGATCACTAACTAGGTGAGATCAACCATCCACCCCTTTTTTCTCGAATCCGTTCCAGCTAAAAAAAATTATAGCGAGTGTTGGATTTATTATGAAAAATATCTAACTTCGAATTTATGGTATTTACTGAATCCTCAGGAATTGTATTTGTTCATGCAGGTTCTTGTTGCATCCAGTTTATGCATTTCCATTCCATTTTGCTGCATATAATGGCTTAATTTGCGCATTATTATTTGCTCTTGGTCTTCGCAGACGTACATGTTCAAGTACGACAGCGTGCATGGGAAATGGAAGCATCAGGACATCAAGGTGAAGGACTCCAAGACTCTCCTGTTCGGCGAGAAGGCAGTGGCAGTGTTTGGTTCAAGGTATGCTAATTATTAACAATAGTTGCAGGATCTGTTCTGGATATTGGCCATATTAATATTACTTAGAAGGAAAATAATGCAATCTTGTTCTTCTCAGGAACCCTGAAGAGATTCCTTGGGGCGAGAGTGGCGCTGAATTCGTTGTGGAATCGACCGGAGTTTTTACTGACAAGGAGAAAGCCGAGGGACATTTGAAGGTCCTTAATTCTGAATGTTCTGAGAAAACTGTTCTTTCAATCAATTAGTTCTTAACCATTTCAAGCAACATTTACTAGATCTGTTCAATACTGACTGCATCATTTGCCACCAGGGAGGAGCCAAGAAGGTGATCATATCGGCTCCTAGCAACAATGCGCCAATGTTCGTTGTCGGTGTCAACGAGAATGAATACAAACCGGACATTAACATCGTATCCAATGCTAGCTGCACCACAAACTGCTTGGCACCACTGGCCAAGGTCTTTTCATCCGTTCTTCTGAAAATATCTATTTACCTTGAAAAGAAAATTTTAAATCAAGTGAAATTTTTTGACAGGTTATTCACGATAAGTTTGGAATTGTCGAGGGATTGATGACCACAGTGCACGCAATGACAGGTAAAACTTACAGTGTTACCATATGTAATATTGCTTTGGGCACTAATGGTTATTTTTTTTTCAATTTAACAGCGACACAGAAGACCGTCGACGGACCGTCCAGCAAGGACTGGAGAGGCGGACGGGCGGCTGGTTATAACATCATCCCCAGCAGCACAGGAGCTGCAAAGGTTTTGCATCTGAAATCATAGTTGATAATTCTTTTTCCATGTTTGAGACAATGCTTAACATTGAATTCTCACTACTTGTTAGGCTGTGGGGAAGGTCCTGCCTGCTTTAAACGGGAAACTGACCGGTATGGCCTTCCGAGTTCCTACCGTGGACGTGTTGGTGGTCGATCTCACCGTCAGGCTCGAGAAGAAGGCCTCATATGATCAGATCAAGGCTGCAATCAAGTAAAGATTATATACATTTTGTAACATAAAATTTGAACAGTGGATTGGATTCTTTGCTCTACCACCAGAACATTGACGTTGGTTATTTGTCGGTTCTCCTTTAAGTATATTCTTTTAATTTGATGTCGAGCTGAAAACTTAATGAAGGGAAGCTTCTGAGGGATCGCTTAAAGGCATCTTAGGCTACACTGAAGACGATGTGGTTTCCACAGACTTTCTGGGTGATAACAGGTATGAATCAGAACATTTAAAAGATATATGCGTCGTTAGTTCTTGTCGACCTGTTTTTTCGATGTATGCTTCCTTCGATCTGTTTCCAGGTCGAGTATCTTCGATGCGAAGGCTGGGATCGCGTTGAACGACAACTTCGTGAAGCTGGTATCATGGTACGACAACGAATGGGGATACAGGTAAAACACTGAATGCTGCATATATTAACATTTGCCATATAAACATCTTACGAAGAAACTGTTGGGAGAGGGGCAACAAGCTGCGCCACCATAAACATCTAAACTGGAAATTTTTAAGAGAAAGTGAAAGGCCAATGTTGATTTTTTTCCATTCCATTTATATCTCATGTATTTTGTCTGTAATTAAAATTTCTGTCTTTTCTGTTTTTGTTTTGGAAGCTCGCGTGTGGTGGATCTCATCATTCATATGTCAAAGGCCCAATGAAAGCTCCAACAAATGGTGCCCATTTTTGTCGTCTGGAAGGAAAAATAATTGTTTCTTCTTTTTCTCCTCTGATCACATTAGAGAGAAGACTAGTTTTGGTTTTTCTTTTTTGTCTTTTTCGGGTTTTTTTTCCAGTTGTATCGATATATTACCAAGGGAACAAAGCGACATAGGATAAGATCATTGTCATCCATATTTTTGATTATCCATGAGGAATGTTTTTATTCCAATTAAAGGTTTCATGATGATGCAAGTGGTAAAGTGCTCTGGTGATAGTTTGCAATGTGTTATTGGAATTGAAACCACATGCTCCCTCTTCTTAATTAGCAACTAGTGGGCAATCCAGATATCAACCGTAGGTGAATTTTAGTACCACCCCGTGTAGATCTACAGATAGTGATGGAATACATGCTTGATTTTTGATGTTATTATGACAACGGATACAATTACGGATGTAATACAATCGTCAAATTGTAATGTAACATTCCTAAGTTTAAATCATGTCGGTATACATGTATGTTAACATAAAGATCCGACATATTTTTTGGATTTCTTGTTCAATAGCAAGTCATTATTAAAATACTTTATTAACAATAATTAAAGGTCTTATTCGGGCATAATCAATACTCATACGTAAAATACTTTATCGACACATACAATTGCTCGATTGCGGCTCCGTCCCCGTCATCAAACTACTCGATCCCTCAATCCTTCTTCGTCGTCTCCTACGATGAAGGAGGATCCCTCAATCCTTCTTCGTCGTCTCCTACGATGAAGGAGGATCCCGACAGTGGCGGACTCAGGATTTGATAGTAGGTGGGGCACTTGCTAAATTTATATCATATTATTTATCAAGAAAATATTATTTTTTAAAGAAATTTTATGGTTTAAAATATTTCCCACTAACAATTTACGATTGATCAATAAAAATTCATACTTCGTATTTTTGCCAACAAAAATATAAAATTAATAAATAATATAGTAAAAATAAATAACACCCTTATTTACAATTGATCTCAACTATTTTTCATATTTCACAGAGATCTATACCATTTTCATCACTAACTGAGTCAAACATATATCTTGCAATAAAATTAGTAAAAAAATTTTCATTTAATATGTAAATATAAACCCATGCAATTCGAATATATAATCAAAATAACAATTTGTATCCATATCTATATTAACAAAATAAAAATATATATCCTTACCCATTAAAATAATATTACATATCCATATCTATTTATAAATGGGTATAATGGTGGACGGATATGAGTATATCAATATTTGACGGAAAAAATATGTAATTATATCTGTATACATATTCCAAAAAAATGAAAACGGTATCAGTACCTATAAATTTTTCATCAAGGAAAAGAATTTGTATATTTATATGTGATTATATCCATCAAAATAAAAATCGGTATCCATATATTCTAAAAATAGATACTATTGTTGACGAAATATATAGATTTATCTGTCAAAACATATTTGTATCTTTATATGTATTGATATTCATAAAAATTGAAAGTATCACTATTTATAATCGTATATGCAAAATAAAAACAATGGTCATATCCATATATTTTGATATTCGTAAAATAAGATGCATATATCTACCTCCACGTAAAAACAGATACAATGACAGAAAGATAGGAATATATCATATCCAGTTGCATCCGTATGTATTCTACCATAAACATGCAATACTCTTGTGCCCTAACTCTTTTATCAAACAAATAGAAGACAAACAAATGCATCAAAAGAAGTTTTATTTGAATAGATGTCGTCAACGAAAATTTGATAATCACTTAATCCTATGAAGATAGGCATCACAAGGAAGGATTGTTATTTTGAGTATAGTTTGGTAACTTGGGTGGTGATATAATTTAGATTTTGCATTTAATCCTACCACCCAAATTAATGACCATGGTTCAAATCCCTCCATGTAAGGGTTGCGTTAGGTAGTCGTAGCTAGCGTAAAAAATAGTCGAATCTTTCAACATGGATTTGAGCAAGAATTCATGTAGCCGATACTACTTATAGTAGAAGAAGATTTTGCCATTTTTTATTTAATCCTAGAAAGACAGTTAATCAATGAATGCTCATTTAAGATTGCACATTCGAAAGTTGACTTCTTGATTAGAATTTACCACGTGAAATATACGAGAAGGATCAATTGCATGAGTATTAGTGGACGAGATTAAGTGAGTGGGTAAGGATCAATTGCATGAGTATTAGTAGACGAGATTAAGTGAGTGGGTATTAATTAAAAGAGTATTAATGAGAGGTGAATGGATTAATGGATATGAGAGTTATAAATTAGAGGAGGATTAAGACATTATGGGGATTAACCAACGGAGGAGATTCATTTCTCAAGTAAGGGGGGCATTACACTTGATTTAGTCTAAGTTATATTGGGATCTCACGTAAGATATAATAGGAATTTGAAAGTGAGGGGGGGCATGTGCCCGGTCTCACCAAACAGTAGATCCGCCCCTGGATCCCGATAAGATTTCTCCCTCTCTAACTATCTTCCTCTTCCCTCTCTCTCACTCAAATGCAATGCAATATGACGTGAGGAAGGTGAGAGGTATTGAGCTTTTAAGCACATCAATGAGAGAATTGATGGGATATTAAATCACATTGGTAATGAATTTGACAATAAGGTAAGATAATAATACTATTGGATTTTTTTGTAACGCCCCGAGTTAGGTCCATGTTCCGTTATCGATGAAAATTGATCCTAGAAACTTGTTGCATTCAGGTCCAAATGAATCAATTGACAATCATCTAAAATCTTTAAACCCAAATTATCAAATACCAATCACTACCATTGTAACACACTCTCACACTTTGTGAGTTTTAAATGTGAGATTTTATTTGAGGATATGGGTGTTCCAGCTTGTATCGGTACTACACTTTGATGTTGATGGTCATTGTACGAACAAGGTATGCCGCCAATGGTAATCTGTGCACATATATTGATACAGTTGGAATAAAATTTTAATAATATGCAGAATCGAAAATTCGTAATCCATTAATTCTGGGGATATAGAATCTCGACCTATGATGGTGTCATATAATGCAACCGTGTCTACATAAGAGCGGATCTTCTGTTGTACAACAGAAGTCTACTGTAAAGGGGAGATATGCACAACCTGTTCGATTAAGATCACAGCCAGGCTTGATCGCACCCTGGGCAACGAAGAATTGCTCTCAATGATGCTGCAAACAAGGTTGTGCTATTCTCCCCTCCCCTCTTCCGACCATCTTCTCTTATCGGTTGCGTCCGGCCCCAGAGCTGGGGGCCGTATCCCATTCAGGTTCTTTGACTACTGGTCTGCGAGGAATGACTACCTAGAGGTTGTCAATAAGGGGTGGGCCTCACCAGTTCAGGGCAACCCACTCTTTCGCCCCTCGAAAAGGTTAAGGAATGTTAAACCTGTTCTTAAGGCCTGGGCCTCTACGGAGGCAAATGCCTTTAAGGAGTTAAAGGAAGCTGAGAGGTTTCTCGATGCTGTCAATGGGGATCTTTCTGTGGCCCCATTGGACCCTACCTCGCCCAATTAGAGGCGGATGCCAAGCGCCACATCGACGATCTCGATGGTGATCTGGAATCAACGTGGAAACAAAAAAGTAGGATATGTTGGCTGAAGCTTGGGGATCGGAACACAAGATTCTTTCACCTTTCCACGGCCGCTAGAGTTTCAGTGAACCATATCCACCAGCTAATTGACAATTAACATAATTGATAAACATTCTGAGGTCAGTGAGGCGGCCTTAGAGCATTTCTCTGCCATCCTAGGGCCCCCTCTGCAGAGACCACTTAGAACTGAACATCCTACTCCTAAATGTTGCATTACTGAGCAAGCAAGCTGCTGGCTCATTTGCCCTTTCCTCCATGAGGAAATTTGGAAGGCGGTCTCTTCAATTGGATCCTCCAAAGCACGGGGCCCGGACAGTTCAACGTCGGGTTTTTCAAGTTGCACTGGAATTTGGTCAAGGATGTTGTTCACGCTGCGTTGGATTTTTTGCCCAAAGGAGGGAATATGGTGCGACACATCAACCACTGCTTCCTCACTCTCATCCCAAAGGCTTCGTCTCCCTCAAACCTGGCTATTTTCGCCCCATATCATGCTGTAATGTCATTTATAAAATCTTGGCCAAGCTCCTTGCTTCTAGGCTTGGTACGTTCATACCACATCTCATCTCGCTTAACCAAACAACCTTTATCAAGTGTCGAACTATAAGCGACAACAACAGGCTTGCGAATGAGATTCTTTGGGGATTTGACAGGAGGTCAGGGCGCAACAAGGCCTTCCTAAAGATTGATCTGTCTAAAGCCTTCGACACCATTGAACACTCGTTCATCCTTGATGGGCTTAAGGCTATGGGATTCTCACCCACTTGGACTAATTGGATGGAAAACTTCATCTCCACCACATCCTTTTCCATCTTGATCAATGGAGCACCCCACGATCTATTTAGGGGTTCCAAGGGATTGGGCAGGGTGATCCCCCTAGCCCTTTGTTGTTCGCTATCGGGATGGAGTCCTTATCATGCTCGGTCGAGAGGACTGTTCTGATTGGGCGCTTCATGAGGTTGAGTCACGGAAGGAATGTTGCCCTGACCCACCTTTATCTCTGGCGATGACCTCCTCTTCTTCTACAAAGGATCTCTACGCTCTCTAATGGTCGTCAAAGAGATTATCGACTCTTTTGAAGCAACTTCTGGATTGCGGCTCAACCCAAGGAAAAACAAGATGTTCCATTCTAAATGGCACTCCGATGACTTCACATCCACTCTACTCTTGGGTATTCTTAGACAATCCATGTCGTCCATTTATCTGGGCCTCCCCTTATCTTCCTCTCATGGTAGAAGTTGTGACTCTCGGGCCATCGAGGATAGGATAATGGCATAAGGGCGCTAACCCATGGATGGAAATCCAAGGTTCTATCCATGGTGGGCCGTACACAACTCATTAACTTGGTTGTGAGAGGTGTCTTTCTCTTTTGGATTGCTGAGACCAATCTACCGCAGATGGTGGTGCACAGAATCAACTCATTGTGTGCTGAATTCCTTTGGGGGAAGCGTCGCCATGACATAGCCGGGGGCACGGTTTGCCTTCCAAAGATGGAAGGGGGGCTAGGGGTGCCCTCTCTCACGGCATTGCGCGTGCTATGCTCGCCTCATGGACTTGGAGGCTCTTAACTGACGAATCCTCCATTCGGGCTGCTTACATGCGAACTAAGTATCTACGGTCCACCTTATTCTGGGAGGCACAGGCCAATTCCTCAAATTTTCAGATTTGGCAGGTTATCTTAAGTAGAAGAAACTCTATCCGTCATGTAATTGATGGTGACGCTCAACCGTATGTGTAGATCCGGTCTCCTAAAGGGTTCTCCTTCGTTGATGCTTATGACTTATTTCTGGACAAAGCTGATTTGCCACCTTGGGCATCTGCTATCTGGAAGCAAAGGCACTCCGCCTAGTTTTGCTTGTGTTCTATACCGTGTTGCTATTGGCCGTTTACCAACTACCGACCGTTTAGCTAGATTCGGATCGTATGAGCAACAGGATTGCTACCTCTGTGGGAATGCCGCTGAATCTAACGCCCACCTATTCTTCAACTGCCCTTTCTCTTCAAGCATCTGGCTTTGGTCGTGCATGGGTTTAAATCTGCTGTGCCCCCCATCCTTCCACTGCCGCTTATTCTCTCATGGGTTGCTGGAATTCCGGACAAGTGTACTCGCAAAGCTATCTCCGTCCTCATTGTTGTGGTGGTTAAGTCCATATTGGTCGAACACAACCGTAGATGGACCTCGTTGTGCTCCAACTTAGAAGATGTGGTACTTAACAACATTATTCACGACTTCGGCCTAATCGTATAATGGATCCTAAGTTTTTGTACCTCGGTTCCAATTAAACTCACTGCCCTAACATAGTCTGTATCAATTACGAATATACAGCTAACATGGAGTCGGCATTTTTGTACACAATTCTCCTTTTGGAATATAAATTTACTCTTTACTTATCAAAAAAAGATAGAACGGCTTACACGGTAAAGACTCGGAAAATTTTAAATTTCGTGTGAATCGCTCGATCTTGATCGAGCAGCTCGGACGCAGCTCCCCTTTACAGCAGACCTCTATTGTACAATATGATCCGTCCTCCCGGTCAGAGTCTGCTTAATCGGATTATCTTCGTTTTTTATTTAGTGACATCCCTATTTGTGCTCCCATATTAGTTTTCACGAAGAAGATGTTAATACATTTGAATGTTGACATTTCTTCATGAACTTACCGTTTTAACAGTTGTAATAATTTTCTGGTTTTGATATAATTAGAAAAAAATTAGAGTTCATGTTCTTAGAAAAAAAGTTAGATTTCAATGGATGGATTGGTGACGCTAAAGTACTATAAACGGGATTATACTTTCATGCATTTACATATATATTTTAATATTTATATTACAAATCTCCGTAACATTTTAAATTCATACAATCATTTAACGACCGGAGTAAATCTTTGAATTTAAAAAATCACGTGGGGACCATAATGTAAATACGAAAAATGAAGGGGCATAGGTGTATTTTCAATTATTTGTGTGTTGAAGGACATTATAAATCCTAAATTGTAGGTGTTTCTTTTGTTATCCTTATGTTTATTATATTTCCAAAAAAAATAATGTCATATGTGAAAGTTAGTCTTCATCTCCATATACAAACGAAGTAAATTGTAGTTTGAAAAAAATGGGGGGTTGTGGAAATTGTCATGCTCCAAACAATGCCAATTCATGATGCCATGTTCATGTTTGAAACTATTTTGCAAAACCAAGCACACATGACACAACTTAACATTATTTTCTAACTTTTTGTATCATGATGGTTGTACATTGACTTTTCTCTAAAATTTTGTATTAATCATTACTAACATAGTATGGATAAGAAATAAAGTTCAGAGGTAACCGTTATTATATGATTTATCATCACATTATAACGATGAACAATCCATTAGTTGAGAATTTATAACGATGAACATTCTATTAGTTGAGAATTTATATAATCGATCGTAACACAATAACTCCTGTTAAACATGAAAAATGTTATTGATCAAAGGACCGTATGTCGCAGTTATTACTCCACTATTCGAGCATCGTATCAAGAACACGATATGTAGCAACTCCAAAGAAGCATCCGGTAATATGAGACTTTGACCACATCAAACCATAGAAACGATATACCACCAAGCTAGCTTCGATGGAGCCTTCATAGGAGATCCATCATCTGAAGAACGAGAGCTGGAAAATCCATCTTCAATGCAGTTGCCACCTGGAGTGACATGAAATGGGGAAGAACACAAAGAACATTCCCTCGCTGCAAATTTTTCAGGTACCATTCGATTAGATTATGGTAATGAAGAACATCCAATCAACAACCTGCCTCATCCATTTGATTGAATTCCAATGCAGGATAGAGCATATCATGCGCATAATAGAACTAGGAGCATGCCATTGCACCGTTCTAGGATAGGGCATATGTACTCATATGCACTAAGGATTTTTGTATGTTCATGTGTTCCTATAATAGCGGGCAATGCCTAGAATATTATCGAAGATATTCACACATGTATATGCGTGCACAAAAATTGTCACATTTAGATACATGGGTGAGCACAACACATCCATAGAAATTAAAAAGCCATGCCTACTGATGGCACGCCAACTGACTCGAGTTAAGTAAGAAATAAATCCAATGTCATTGTGATTCAAATTAATTGGCACGAGCAACGAGAAAAATAAACCACTCTACAAAATTAATAAGTAATGCAAGCGGATTCGCTATTTTATTTACATGGTATAACTATCAGGGTCGAATACAAAAAACACGATTTAAAAACTAAGTAGTCAAATTTTTAGAAAATTAATATTTTTGATGGTTTTTAATTTTTCAAATTTTTAGTTTTTAATAAAACAAAACAAGCACAAGAAATAAAAAACACACACAACACTATTTTTGTAATTATCCAAATAGTCAAAAATTTTCAAAAAATTAAAAAGAAAATATTTTTGAGTTTTATAGGTTTTAGAATATTTTTGGTAATTTTTGTGGATTTTTTAGATGTTTTTGTGAATTTTTAAAAATCAAATAATACTAAAAATACAAAATAGTGCACAACCAGGAATAATTTGCAAACTAAAAATACTTAAAGTGTCAAAATTTCTGGATGATAATTTTATGATAAAATAGAAACAAGAACCTACAAACAGAAACTGAAAATACGATTTTTAGACTTTTTTTTATTTTATCTAATTTTTATAAGATTTAGAGTATTGTAAGTTTTAGGATTTTTAATAGGTATTTTCAAACAAAATTAATATAGAAGATAAAACCCAACAAAATACACCTACGAAAACATTTATGAAAAATTTCAAGGCTTTTCAAATTTTTATAAATTTTGTAACTCAAACAGGACACTTTTTATGGGTTTTGAATTTTCAATAATAGAAAATGCATGCAAATTAACTACCAAAAATTACCACAAAGAAAGCATGTAAACAAGAGGAAAAAATAATTTTTGGGTAATTTTGAGAGTTAATGTAATATTTATTATGCCCAATAAAAGATAAGGATTTAAATACAGTTTATAGGGACCCAGATGTAATTAAGTTAAGTTTTGCAGTCAAAATATAACACATAATCAAAGCTCAAGGACCAAACGTGCAATTTTTCCAGCCAAAACGCGCACAACACATGATCCAGATCCACAGAGGTATAAATGCAAATATCAAAACATGAAACTCATTCCATAACATATAAATAGTTTGATAGGAACTGCAATTAACCCAAAGAAGCACGTGGAGGCGCACGTGATAAAGACTCTGTAGGACTAAAATGCAAATATGAGTCCGCATCTGATAGTTTTAAACTTTTAGTAGACTTGTATATGAATCCACAAGCTAAGTTCTTGTAGCAATAGCAAATATGATGAATGAAGGACCACACACACGCGCTCTGCGTCGCTCCACTCTATCTTTGGCACTGGTTCGGGCTCGAGCTTGAAAGAGTCAATTCGGATCTCAGATCTCGATACTTTTACTGCAGTTTTCATTAGGGGGACGAATAAATTAAATCTACAAATTAATTGTGATTCAACCACTTTGAGGGAATTCGACTTGACTCCAACGACTCTGATCTAGTCGTTGTTTCAGAATCTGAAAAGGCACTTGTTGGGGGGGTATTTTAGGAAGATGAAAAGTCACACTCTAGGTCTTCTTATAACCTTCCTCTGGATGCCGGTTTTTTCACTCACAAGAAAACTCTCTCATCGACTTTTACTCTCGGTTGTTCACAGCAACTGCCTGTGATTTCTTCTTCTCTCATCTGTAGTTCTCTGAGGTACTTTCGAGGACGATCTCGACGATGTGAGTGGACGATGATCGTGTGCTATCGTATCATGCGAGCGGATCCCCAACACTCTTCACACCAATATTGTGGGGGTGATATCTCTCTAAGGACAGTCTGTAACGAGCGCTTCAGTGATATCTAATCTACTTTGTTTTCTATCTTTTTGTCATACTTTGTTTATTCATTTGTCTTTGTGGATCTTGCCCTAAAATGTTGTATAAAAGGTTTGATTGGTTCTTGCGTGCATCTTGTAATTGTTATACAAATGAGATATGCATGCTTATAGTCTTGTTAATCGTTAATGCATTGATTCGTATTGATCATGGAAATTACTATTTAATGTATATGCCTTAATGATCCTGATTCCATCAAAAACTAATTCCATATGCGAGCATTGACATTAGTGGTATGAAATATATTTTTAGCAATATACAATGCAACGGGCATGTTGAGATTACTTCAATTATTTCAGTTTACTCTTATTTTCATATCAAATTGGGTATGTATGTATGTACGTATGTGTGTGTTGTATAGAAAATTATGTTCAGATATTTAAAATTTCCAATGCACTATTGAAAAGGGGAGCGGTTGAATTGAATGGAGGGGAAGTGCTCTCCATAGTTTCAGGATCGACGTTACCAATGGCTAACTAATTTTGGATATTTCCGCGGTTATATTTAGCACTTCCTTTCTTCCATCACACTCCCCCACTCTCCACCACCTTCCACTCCTTTGTCCTGTTTCTCAGATTCGATCCAACAACAATGGGTACAACCAATCGATTTCTAGATAGGAAAGGTTTACATCGAAACAGAAGGCAAGCGGGCAACAAGCTGCGCCGCTAATCCTTTTTGTATTGCAAAGGTAATCTTTCTAAACACTGCATCTATAGATCTGGGGTCCATCACATTATTGTTCATCACTTTTTGGATCCTCTTTAAAAGCTCAATAGCTTCCGGTGCTAGGAAGCCAAAGGTATCGAAACCAAAGGGGATGAAGACATGTTGATTCTCCATGCAGAGTTTCTCGTATTTCACCACTTTTGCTAAAGAAGCTTTAAGCGCAGCCTGTCCTGCTGTGAAGGATCCGCTCTTCAACCCCATCATCGGGGAAACTCCTATCAAATCTACACAAGCATGTTTTCCTCATATCCACCCAAAAATCAAAATATTAGCAGGTCTAAGTGTGATCTTCCCTCCTGTGGATATGTTAAAAAGTTCACTGGCGCCTCTTTCTTAGCAGCAATACATGCACGCTTGAGGACATCGAATAAAACGTCCCTAACGAGATCGTGTCTGTACTTAGCTCCCTAAAATGAATGGCATGATCATCAAAATTGTCCAAGCATGCCTTACGACAGACTGGACAAATCTCATCAGTAGGAAATAACGGAATCATGAGACGATATTTGAGGATACTGCGGTACTCCACCAATGACATGTGAAGTCCAAGTTCGTCTATAGGAATGATAAGGAGAAAATCTTGGGCATGAACAACTTGAAGACACTGAAAAACTGCCTTTTGTCTAACGGACATGTTAATACCACCTCCACCTCAATTATTTTGCTAAAAAGTGCACTCGTCAAAACATTCTGGGTCTTAGGGGAGACGGTGCCCTTTTTAGAGAAACAATTGAGGTCGAATGAGGGAATCAAATCATAAAGTCTTTGAAGAGCATAGTCGAGGTCGGAGTCTATATTGCAAATTTTATAGTCATGCAGGATATGGTCCTGATGTTCCCAAGATTGCACCCTGGAAGCCACAAAAGCGTAGGAAGAAGCCTCCACTGCTGAAGTAGTCCTAGACCACCAAGTCGAATGGGCAAAGAAGCCACCCTCCATTGAAGATCTTCAAAAAAAGATCCTCTACAAACAACAATGTCCTCAATAGAACCTCGTAAGCCTCTGTCAAATAAAATTGCGGCCTCCTTCATATACAAAGATTGACAAGTCCTCAAACCGAATAAAAGTTTTGACAGGAACATACAAGAATGAAGTAAGAGAAGCTCACTCTGGGGGTCCTTCAACTGAGGTAGAAGATGCATCAACTTCACCCTTTAGCAGCCCTCTCCAAAGGTAGGCTTTCAATAAAAATTTGATCCATACTAGAGCCCCTCCAAACAACTTCACACCTAATAAAGGTCTACCAATATCGGGTGGGAATAATCCTTTGCGAAATTTCCTGCCATCACAAGTAGGCCAAAAAAGTCCTGTTTTATGAATATTTAAAACTACGTCCAAGTCTAGCCCACGTTTTTGATGATATTTAAAACCTTGACTACCTCGAAAGTATCTCCAATAACTATACCAGCATCAAGATACCATGCATGAAGAAGTAGTTTGCAATTATCCCTGATATAATGGATAAGTGTGTGTAGAACGAGAGAAAATAGGAGCAGGCCTAGAGGATCACTCTGCTGCACTTCAGCGGAAGACCAAATATGCCTATCTCCAAGGTACAATCTTGTTGCCTACCCATATAGGAACTTCACCCATAAATATACAGAAGGGCATCTTTCTCTCACCTGTCGCAATAAGCCAGACCAATCAACCATATTGAAGGTTAGAAAAATCCAAAATAAGCAAGGAAAGAGAGCCGTCAGTATGACGAGCATTCAACACTCTGTTAACATTGTGTAGAATAGCCTCAACTCTATCAGAAACACCCACTCAAAACTGAAAGTCATTGAGATATTTGGTCATATCTTTACTAACACCTGCCATAGCCACTTTAGACACTAACCGTCTTCAAATAGTACCAACTGCAATAGGTCGAATGCTATTATATGATTTGAGCAATGGTGTAAGCGGTGCAGACGCAATAAATTCTGACAAAGAAGTGGGGTACCTTCCACCCAACCATAAATTAACCACACGAGTGATGGCATGTAAAAGGTCCATGGCCACAACAGACCCCTCTCCATACATAGCATCAAGTAGGTGTTGGACCATCAACCCGTCTCTATCACAAGAAGTCCCTTTAGGAAAGGACATAATGCACCTAAGAATGGAGTCAACTTCCACAACAAGAGGGGCTTCAGGACTGAGAAAACCAGCAAGGACGGAGTTGGATTGCACGGGTGCTTCACCTCCAACTCCCTAACAGTATCTCCATTGAAAGGCGCTACACCTGAAGACGACAAAACCTTTGCCGCCGCTGTAAAATGACCATCAACAACCTTACAAAGACATTGCTTGATATTTAGATTTAATTTCTTCTCTCCCTCTGCAGAGTAGCCACTACCAATGTCCATTCCCATAGGCACAGGAGTGTTCAATAATTGATCTACAAGCCTAGCAATACCTCTAGCCTCTCTCCATGTAGAGAGATCTTGAGAATAAGGTATTGTTGCAATGACTTCCTATTGCCAGACCTGTAATCACGTCTATTCTGAGGACGTAACACCTGCAAAGTACAACAGGAAGAAGCAACAACATAACCCAAGCAGAAACAGATCCCGGCTCAACGATCACTTTATAAAGAGATGTCTTTAAAGCTTGAGAGAAGGCAAGTCGACAGTTAGGAGGGATGCTCTTGACTGTCAAGATAGGTGCTTTAAAAATCCGATCAAGAAGTCCTCCATTCAGGACCGATCCCTCCTTGTCAGTAGAAATCTCCAGAGTCTTCTTAAGAGGCTTAATAATGTCAACAATATGACTTTCAATCTCTTCAGTCTCATTAGTGATCTAACAATACCATCATCATGGTAACATGAAAGGCCAAATGTTGATTTTTTTTCCATTCCATTTCTTTCTCTTCTATTTTGCCTGTAATTTTTCTGTTTTTGTTTTGGAAGCTCGCGTGTGGTGCATGTCAAAGGCCCAATGAAAGCTCCAACAAATGGTGCCCATTTTTGTCGTCTGGAAGGAAAAATAATTGTTTCATCTTCTTTTTTCCCTCTGATCTCATTGGAGAGAAGACTAGTTGTGGGTTTTCTTTCTATTTTTCGGATTTTTTTCTGGTTGTATCGATATATTACAAAGGGAACAAAGCGACATAGGATAAGATCATTGTCATCCATATTTTTTATTATCTATGAGGAATGTTTTTATTCCAATTAAAGGTTTCATGATGATGCAAGTGGTAATGTTGTTGGTGATAGTTTGCAATGTGTTGTAGGAATTGAAACCACATGCTCCCTCTTCTTAAATAGTAACTAGTGGGCAACCCAGTGCTTTGCACGGGAGGGCTTTTTCCAGATGTGTTGCACTGAAGTAGATGTAGTTTTTTTTTGTGCGAAGAGAAGAAAATGAACGATATTTATATCAGCAGTATTATTAATACCAAAGCATATGAAGAGTTTCTTGAATGTAATAAGATTGTTGATTCATAACATCAAAATGTGATATATATATATATATATATATATATTACCCATATATATATGTTTATATTTACACAAACAAAAATAAAGATATGTCCATGCATGTCATGTTAAGTGGTACATCCATAACCATTAACAGAAATCATATATCAATGTCAACACATTCATAATACCGAAGTTGTACGTCAAAGCACTAAAAAATGAAGTCTCTCTAACTCGAAATCAATAATATCAATCCATGTAAATCAACTTACAGATATTAACATTAAGTGATCAATCAATTCCAGACAGAATACATTGTATATGAAGACGATAAAAGTGATGCAAATGTACACATATGACATTTTGAAGTTTACGTCAACACTCCAAATTCGTTCGTTAATTTAACACTCATCATACAAAATTTACGATCCTGATTTAAAAAGATACTCCTCGAATCATGTATCTTAGCTCATGACTCATCAATTTAGCATGCGCATCTATGATGCGACTAGAAACCTCTAATACCTCAATACAAGTTACCTGCTAAGTGGACGATAATCTAGTCGTCAAGCATTTCACAGGCACAAATCAGTAGAGATGAAAACGGATCGGATACGGATTGGATATGCTTATTTTCATATTCATATTCGCTTCATCTCTATCGAATACGAATACAGATATGATTCGGATATGCATTATAGAAATCATATCATTAAAAATCTGGATACGAATCCGAATCGGATATTTATCGAATCCGAATATGAATCAAATAATTAGCAGACCTGAATATAAATCAAATAAAGAGCTAATCCAAATATAAATCGAATAAAAGGTGAAATTCAAATATGGATTCAATAAACATGAAATCTAAATACGGTTAAAATAAAGATCACGTACGAATATGAATTAAATCTTTATCAAAGTTCATAATGATTTTAAAAATGACAATGAAATATAAATAAGTTGCATCATAACAAAAGGAAGTTTCGAAATGACCTGCATTCTTGACCGAAAGCAAAAAGGGATAGGATTTCGTAAGTTTTGTTTGTGCCCATCCTCAAAGAAACGGAAATTAATTAATATTATTAATATATTGTATTATATAATGTATAATACTATATAATATCACATGATTGTGACTTATATTATACTAAATAATATATAAAATAATATTAAATATTGTATTCGGATATCCAGATCTGAATCCGGATATTCAAGCCATTACCATATTCGTATCCATATCCGAAAATTTTTACAAGTCATATCCATATCCAATCCGTATTTGATTAAAATTCGGATACGGATATTCGTATCCGATAATTTTTCGAATACGATAAACTGATATTCTCATTCCGCGAAGTCCCGCTATCCAAAATCAACTGAAAAAATAGTTTATGCAATAAGAAGAGAGTTTAAATTACCACTCTCTTGGAGGCATACAAAATTAGAATGTGCTTCAAACCCTCTAGGTGTTACAATCATGCAATCACCATTTTCTCCATCCACCTCAACTTGCTTGTGTGAATTGTCCTCCAATTTGTTGAGGGCTATATATTCCTGCAAGCTAGATATCCCATCATCTATTAATTTTTCATCTGTTCTGTCTCTGACCCTGAATCAGTGCATCATTTTGGCTTGTAATTCTATTTAAGGAGAATGGTTTTGATTTTTGATGAGGATGACTTGATCCTTCTAAATTTAAACTACAATTGAGTACAAAAAGGAGTTCAACTTTATATAACTAGCAGACTAAAGTTATTCTTTGTTGCTGATATACGATCCCATGATATGGAAAGGATGTTGTAAGTGAAAACAACTAAAGGAACCGCTCATACAGCCAAAAGGACATCTTTCACCCCATCATTCATTAATCCTAAATGAGGAAAACGAACAACACGGTTCAAAAAATAGGGACCATATGGATGTAAAATGTGATTGTCGGAGTTACAAGATTGATCCTCCGGGCATTAAAACCAAATGATGAAAACGACCACACGGTTCAAGATAAGACCTGCTAATAGAAGCTCATTTGCTTCGCGCATTCCTTCAGGCTGGAGTTTTGTGCATAATGACACAGATCTATGTCGCACCTACATCCTGTGGAAGGTGTCCACATGGACCTGCAGGACACTTAATATCCACAACAGGCTATCACCCTATCTTGCGTGAATTTGGGGGGACTTAGCATTATTGTCACTATGGTTTATGGTGATATTAATCCTTCAGCTCGTAGGGGCCTTTGGGAAAACTTGAAGGGACTACATATCCCCACCCACACCCCCTGGGTGGTCCTTGGAGATTTCAACAATGTTCGCTTCTGCTCGGAAAAGATGGGTGGTCTGCCACCTAGGAGAGGATCAATGGAAGAATTCAACACTTGCATTGACGACTGTAACCTTATGGACCTCGACGCGATCGGGAACCCTTGGTCCTGGTCCAACTCCTCTATTGGCCCCTCCAGGATCGTGGCACGACTTGATAGGTCCTTGGTCAACGCCGCTTGGATTTCACAGCTACCCCACTCGAAGCTCGTATATATGCCAATCAGGTTCAATGATCACCATCTTCTCTCAATCCGATTCGCTCATCGGCCATGTAGACGGTCACCTTTCCGTTGTTTCGACTATTGGGCTTCTCAGCAGGGCTATTTGGATATTGTTACTGATGCGTGGTCGGCGCGGGTCATTGGTAATCCGCTCTTTCGTCTGGCACAGAAGATTAAGGCCGTGAAGAGGGCCTTGCATGAATGGGCGAGCAAGGAGGCACATATTTTCAACGAGGCCAAGGAAATGGAGGCTGTCTTATTGAAGATCAATGGCGTGTTAATTGACTCTCCGCTGGACCCTCATTTTGCTCAGCTTGAGTTGGATGCCAAGGAATACATGATTAAGCTTGATGTTGACCTCGAATCCGCTTGGAAACAGAAGATAGAGTGGATTGGCTTCAACTCGGTGACAGGAGCACTAAGTTCTTTTTCTCATCGGCAAAGAGCAGGATCTCGAGGAATTACATCCCATCCCTTCTGGATGGAAACGGGAACCTTGTGGATACGAGCTCGGAGGTCGCAAAGGAGGCGGTTAGATTTTTCGAGGATCTCCTGGGCCCGGGGGGCAGCCGGCCCTCTAGGCCTGACCCCCTGCCCCCCGCATGGTGCTCACGGGTGAGGCCAGCTCGTGGTTAGTTTGCCCTTGGGCGAACTCGAGGTTTGGGCTGCACTCCGCAGCATTCCTTCCACTAAAGATCCGGGCCCAGATGGTTTTAATGCAGGCTTTTTTAAAAGGCGTTGGAGTTTGGTGAAGACAGATGTATGCGCTGCCATGGACTTTCTTCATAGCGGGGGCAATATGGTTAGGGAAGTCAACCATTCCTTTCTCACTTTGGTCCCTAAGGTGGAGTCTCCTTTGGGGCTGGGAGATTACAGACCCATTGCTTGTTGCAATGTGATTTATAAAATTTTTGCTAAGCTTCTTGCCACGCATTTGGCAGCCGTGCTACCCAACCTTATCTCCCCTAACCAAACGACCTTTGTCAAGGGTAGATCGATTGGGGACAACACGCGCCTAGCGCAAGAATTGATTGGTGCATTTGATCGCAAAAGGAATTCACAAAGAGCGTGCCTTAAGGTGGATCTCACAAAGGCGTTCGACACAATTGAACATTCTTTCATTCTGAAGGGGCTTGTTCTCATGGGTTTTAACCACACTTGGATTGCTTGGATAAAGAATTGCATCACCACTACTTCCTTCTCTATCCTCTTGAATGGGACTTCCGTTGGTTTCTTCAAAGGCACGGGTGATCTGAGGCAGGGAGACCCTCTAAGTCCGCTCCTCTTTGTTGTGGGTATGAAATCGCTCTCCATGTTGGTGGAGGCGGCAGTAGATAAAAGGTTGCTCAAACCGATGGGCCGAGGGAGAACTTTGGCACCCACACACATCATTTACGCGGATGATCTCTTGTTTTTCTGTAAGGCCCCCTCCTCTTCCCTACTTGTGGTTGGTCGTGTCCTTGATGAATTTAAAAATATCTCCGGGCTCCGGATGAACGCCCGCAAAAGTAAGCTTTTCAGACCGAAAAATGCGCCTCCTGACTTCGGCTGCACCCTTCGGCTGGGGGTGCTTAGGCACGCTTTTCCTACATCCTACCTCGGGCTGCCATTTACCACCTCGCTTGGCAGAGGCTCTCCCACGATGAATCTTGAAGACAGAATTAAAGCCACGATAGGTGGATGGAAGGCATCTACTCTCTCTTTGGCTGGTAGGGCGCAACTCCTCAACTCAATCATCAACGGTATCTCACTTTATTGGGTTGGCGGGGCCCTTATAACGAGGGGAGAAGCCGCAAGGGTCGATAAATTATGTGCCAATTTCCTCTGGGGCTTTGGGAGTCACTATGTTTGTTGGGACACGATCTGCCTTCCGAAGTCGAAAGGGGGGCTGGGCCTGCGGTCGACGATGATGCTGCGTGACACAGCACTGCTGATGTGGATTTGGAGGCTCCTCACTGCGGAAAACTCTCTTTGGGCGGATTTCATGATGTCTAAATACCTGTCCTGCTGCTCATTCCGTGAGGCCAGGGCAAAGCGTGGGGACTCGTTGATTTGGAAGTCGCTCCTCCGGGGAAGAGATACCTTCTGGGGCTGCTTTCCTAACGCTGCTAACTCGCTTTCTCCGTCTAATGTGCCTCATGGTTTCCCTTTCTCGTCTGCGGTGGATGTGATTCGGCATCGTGGCCCGTTGGTTCCTTGGGCGGGGGTTGTGTGGAGCAAGGGTGTGGTGCCAAGGCACTCATGCACGCTGTATCGGGCTCTCCTCAACAGGCTACCTACATTGGATAGATTGGAAAGGATTGGGATTAGTCTCCCAGTTGTATGCTACCTGTGCCAGATTGCCAATGAAACTTGCGACCGTGTATTTTTTGCAGTGCAGCTTTGTTGTGGATACGTGGGATATGGTTCTGGTGGGCCTTGAGCTTCCGCAACCGCCTTCTCGGCCCCTCATCAACACCGTTCAGTAGATCGCGCAACTCACCCCAGTCAATCTCCGAAGGTTGGGTTGCTCGGCCCTTACGGCCACCGTATGGGAAATATGGAAAGAACGTAACTGCCGCTGGAACTCTGGGCGCTGCTCCAATGCGCAGATGCTGGCAAGTTCTATAATCTCTGCCGTGAGGATTTCACTGACATTGTGACATGATTTGAGTTACAAATTTTTGTGTTTTACACGATAACTGCTGTGTTTTGCAGTGGTTTTAATTTTTGGTGCTCTCCCTACAGTCCTGTTGGCTGTGGAGGGCTTACAATTTTTGGGTGAGCTACACTCTGGGATGTGATCCCCCTGTAATTTTTTGTTTAGTATATAGGAATACAAAGGATTTATTACCTATCAAAAAAAATGTGATTGTTGGTGGTAGCAGATGGTGCAGGCTACTACATCACAGAAGTAAACTCTGTCAGAAGGTGTTATTAAAAGGATGGTACTATTTCTTCTTCCATCAATTTTAATGCTTCAGTATCTATAATGGCAATTATATTAAGTTGTCATGCTGATGAGCGAGTAGCAGATGGTACAAGCAACTACGACATAGAAGTTAAATGGTCTTGCATTTAACAAATCCACTTATATTTTCGTCTGCTTCCGATAGAGGATCCTTACTCACCAAATACAACCAAATGATCAAATTGACTGATATTTTGAAGTATAAGTGGAGCTACATTCCAAGGTGATTTTGCTGCTGACGGCACTTTGGTCACGCCTTCTAACAGCGCTCCGATCCCATCAAGAACATTAAACGGTTTACCTGTGACTACTATCCCTGTTGTCCTCGGAGGCGAGGAGCATCTGAGGGGGGAGAGAGAGAGTATCTTGAACCTCCTGCGCAGCATCACCACTGCGCCAGCTGCGATACCCGACTGCCGAAGGATGACGTCGACGATGGTGCCACTACAGTTTTGGACGACATGCTGTGTCGCATGCGACAAATGAAAGCGCACTAGAAGAAAAATGAGTTGTAGCCACGGAATGTAGTTACAGAAACTTGTGACCACGATAATTCCGTGGCCACTAGTTTCTCGTAGCCACAATCCGTGGCCAAAGTCTTCATATAAGAGTTGTGGTTACGATAAGTTCTATGGCTACTTGTAGTGGCCACAGCATATTCGTGGTTAGAGAACTCTCACGACGATACTTGTAGCTACGGCTACTGGCCATGATATGTCATGATCAGAGTCCAATTCTGTGGCTACAAATCCAATATCTATAACCATAATTCTATAACCACAACTTGTTTCTCTTGTAGTGACGAAGAGGGAGTCGCTTGTGTCACAATTACCGATGGCTTCATGTTGTTTTGGATCCCACACGAAGAGTTACGTGGTTGCTTACCAGCTCTCACTACAAGAAAAATGACTTGTGACCATGAAATGTGACTATGGAAACTTGTGGCCACGATAATTCCGAGACCACTAGTTTCTCGTAGCCACAATCCGTAGCCAAAGTCTTCATATAAGAGTTGTGACCACGATAAATTCTATGGTCACTTGTAGTGGCCACGGTATATTCGTGGTTAGAGAACTCTCGCGACGAGACTTGTAGCTACGGCTACTGGCCACGACGTGTCGTGGCCAGAACCCAATTCTGTAGGCACAAGCTCCATATCTGTGGCCATAGTTCTGTAGCAACAACTTGTTTTTCTTGTAGTGTCTACCTGGAAATGATGAGAGGAAGAACGGCTGCGAGACGAGTTGGATTGACATTCCCTTTTTGACCTTCCAAATTTCCAACACATACTCAATTATTAGCCATGACGGCCTAGTATATAATAATTATAAAGTACAGATATAGATATATAATTATTAACCTTGGCGGCCTTTATTAGTATACATTAATAAATTACAGATATAGATATTCGGGACGACATGCCACTATGCGTATGTAAAATAAATACACAAAGACATGAACAATAACTCCTCCGGGGATTAAAATATAATAAGACGAATTAATTCAAGACATTGCCAAATCTGTTTATTATGGCATAATTGCAAATAAATGGTTATGACATCTAATCCTACTGTATCATTAGTTTTAATGTTGATGCGAACATAATATAGAATATTTTATATACAAATCAATTGAATATAATATCATAACGAACTTATGATCGACACATACCTCCATGTCGCGAAAAATCCATTAATTATGAAGATGATTCGACTATCGTCACTTCAAGCTGTTGCCGACCACCTTGACGTACCTCTAATTTTTGCCGGATCAAATTCAACGTCGATCGTGAGGTGGTCATCAATGGATTCAAAAGTGGAAATCACCATGTCTCTCCGTCAATATTTCTCTTGTTCAATCTCTCTATCTCTATTCACACACGCACACACACTCTTTTATTCTGTATCTCTATTCGCTATCTCTCTCGTTCAATTTTTCTATCTCTCTTGACTTGGGATGAAAGATCTCTATCTATTTTTAACAAACGAGAAGGAAGTACATGAAGATGTTTCCATAATGTTGAGGGCTTCCCAACAATATCTCACGTGTTTTGCATACACCCCTCTAATTTTAACATCCAACCCTTGCATTTAGAACAATGTAACCGCTCCATTTACTATTATTATTAATAATTTAATATTGCATGGGCTATTACACCTTTAGTTGAATTTTAGTTGACCGTCCAACAACATATGTGTGAGGTTAGGGCGGAGATAGGAATTTCTAATTGCTGGGACTAATGTCCGATCAATCAAATACATTAATACATAATTAAAAAGCTATTGCTGTTGAGTTACATTATTTAGTAAAAATTAGATAGAGTCGAAGAGAAGCATATATAACGATTACTTGACAACACTAACAAAATTATTAATACGAGCATATATGCTTCAAGTTAATATGAACAATATTACTATTATATGACTTATTTTCTTATGAGGAAAGGGATCATACTTCATGAAGTAGGTAAATTACCTACTCCATTCTCATTTTTTACCACTTTATTTATTTATTTTTGAAAAATACTTCCATGTATTTTCGTAACTATATCCCTCTACCTCTAATATGTTATTCAAATTTCGTATCATTCGACTATAATAATTGAAAAATAATGAAAATACCTGGCTCCATTGATAGACGGAGTTTGAATTGGTTTATATACATCTGAGTGTATCAACTCAAGTATAGTTTGCTCTCCATGATGTCTTTGTAAATGATAATCTATTCATCTTACATATATGCATCCTTCGCATATACTTTCATCTTTCTTCATGAATGCATCCTTCGCAAATTTAAATGTCCATATCTTAAATGATAGAACATGGAATCATTTTCATTTATAACTTTTAGAGCATAGTTTTCTTTTAAAGGCATTGATAATGGAAAGACTTTGTTTGGAGCCATTTTATTTTCTGCAATTAGAAGCTTTCTTCTTTTATTAAAAATTTTGCAAACTTCATTATCAAATCTTAAATACTAGCCACTATTCATAAGTTAGCCCACACTTATAAGATTCTCGGTTAAGCTGTAAATATAAAGATCATCAGGATTGAATTTAGAAATACATTTCTTTGTTTGTACTACAATAATTCCTTTGCCTTCCACATTTTACAACTTTCCATCTCCAAACTAAACCTATGAATTGTACCATTTCTCAAAGCTCACATATACATCTTTGTTCCCTGTTATGTGGTTACTACAACCATTATCTATGTACGAAATATCTTTAAACACTTTTGTAATCTTCATGCAAGAATAAAGTAATGGGATGGGCGTCTCATCTTTAGCAATATAATCAAATCCATCTTTTTGGGAGCAACAATTCCTTTGCAATAATTTTCTATATTGCACTTCATTCATCGGAATCTACAATTCTTACATTCATGATTGTCTTTCTTGTAAGTGATGTAATAAGAAGAAGATTTTCTTGTAAATGAAGCTCTTTGATTGTATCCATCATTTAGTCTTTCATTTCCTTGTCCTTTGTTGAATCCATAATGTCCATTATTCTCTTGTATCATTGCATCTTGTTACCTTCTTTTGCTTGTCATGATCTCCATTCTTTGCATTGGAGATGTTAATTTTTGTTTAAAATGTTTTCTTCGAGGTTGAGTGATAAACCTACTATATTTTTTGATCATTTCTTAAAGTGAGCCCATTAATGTACATATTTAAAAAGAAGATAAATCTTTAAATTCTTTGGTAGCAACAACAGCGTGATCAAATTTAGCAGGCAAGCTTCTTAATATCTTTTAACAATCTTCTTATCTATAATAGCATCTTCATAGCTTCGAATTTAATTTTTAATAATAGAAGCTTTTGAAAATAACCATTGGATAATTTATCAGCTTTCATTAAGATGTTACCAAAATCTCTTCATAAACATTGAAGCTTGATTGAAATTACATTGGCGGATCCTTTAAATTATTTATTTAAAATCTCAAATGCTTCTTTAAAGTAGTTGATCCAAAAATACGTAGAAAGATCGATTTGCTTACTCTTTACTGGATGAAGAGAATGACATTCGCATATTTCTTCTTGTTCTCCTTGATCTCATTCTTCTTTTCTTCACTTATTGTAGCAAGTGCATCTGCATCTTTAACCTCCTCATAACCTTCTATAACTAGCTCAACATTGTTCTAGTGGGCATACAAATAGACATCACAAACCATGCAGTTAACCATGCCATGCTGAGTGTCTCGTTGAATCCGCCACATGAACTTGAATGCTTGGTTAAACTTATTCTACACCTAAAATAAATAAAAATAATTTTACACGATCCTAATGCTCAATATGTATTGGGGTTCATGCATGATAATTCTAACGGTCTTTTAACCCGTTATGTTTCATGTACTTAAGTTTTCATAAAAAATATCATTACATAATTATTGGTTCCCATGCATGTCAAAGTTCGTTCCCTCACAAATGTATTTGGTCTCTTTCATAAGATATACATATGTAATATGCATAAGAATATAATCTTTTGTGACATGTTTAATAACATTCACGAATGTACTTGTTTCTTTTATCATATATTAATTTCTTTGCATGTTAGAACTTCACAAGACTTATAATGGTTTACTTTCTTAAACCATTTCTTGCCATAACTCCTAATGATTTATTCTTTTTTTAAACCATTTTCTCACATGATTGTTAATATATTTACGCATATGCCTCAACATTAACATAATTCTAGAATTTTTTTAATGTTATTTATACCCTAAACTCAAAGGTATAGCGATAATTACGGAAGTACCGAAGCTAGGGAGGCAAACTGTGGAAAACTAAGTTAAAATATTGGATGAACTAAGGTATGTGAGTTGTTTAAATATTATTTATTTTTAAGGATTACTTTTATTTTTATTTGATTTTATGAATTTTATATTATTTTCAATGTTATATACCTATAAGTAGAAAAATATAGGTTTTGATTTTATATTTAGTTTGTACTTTTTGTGTTTTTAGTTTTATTTCTTGTTTTTTATGATTTTTTTTGGAGATTTTTAAGATTTTTATGGATTTTGAGTTATTTTTAAAGTGGAAAACATTGTTTTTATTGAAAATAAGAATTTATTCTTCATTTTAAAAATATTAAGTAGGAGAAAATATTTTTCTCTTATTTTTACTGGAAAGTAGGTGAAAATACCTTTCTAACAAGTATTGTACGTATTTTTGTAATTTTTAGATAATTAGTTTTGAATTTTTGATTTTTTTATGTATTTTCATTTTTACTGATTGTAATATTTAATTTTTACCGTGTTTTAAATTTTATATGTGAAATATATTAAAATACAATGGTAGTAATTTTTTAGAGTAATTTTTCTAATTTTTTATGCATTTTAATGTTTATGTATTTTTGTATTTGGTTTTTTAATTATTAAAATATATTTTTTGAAAATTATATTATACTATATATAGTATGGGATAAATGGGGCTGCCCCCTAAGGGGAGCTAACTTGGCTCCCCCCGCCCCATTTTCACCATTTTTTTATTTTTTTTGAAAATTTCTTCCATGAATATTCATCACTATATATCTATATTATTCTTTTAAAATTTCCTGCGAAACAGAGACTCCTACGGCCTCCATCGAGACAGTCATTTTTTAACGGTAACATGATTTTTTAAATCGACCTCGTTTGGATGGAGGTCACAGGAGTCTCTGTTTCACATGAAATTTGAATGACATAATATAGGGATTTAATAATGAATTTACACGGTTTTAGATTTCAAAAAAATAAAAAAAATTATGTCAAAAAGGGGCGGGGGGAGCTAAGTTAGCTCCCCCTAGGGGGCATACACATTTTCCCCATATAGTATTGTACTATGTATTTTTATGTATTTTTATTTGATTTTTATATCTTGTATTTTATTTATTATGTATATAGTATGTATAGTATTTATATTAGTATATAGATGTATGGGTGTAATTTTGTCGAAAATTCTAAGGTGTACAAAAATTAAGAAAATTGCGAGGATAAAACACGCAAAAACACCAAAGCACACGTGATTGCTCACGTCAGATTCAACCCCTTGGTCCTTTAGGAGGATATCATACGTGTCGAGGGGGTTAATGTGATTCGCCCAAAAAAATTCGTTAGCATGTGCGGGTCACGTGCGGTACGAGGGCTTAAGCGACGGTTGTTTTGAAACTGAAGTGTGGAACTATGGCGTGGCAAGATCGAGTCCGTCTGATCAAACCACGATCGACGGTTGTTGTTCCTTTTGCTCCTCCCCAATCGGTTAAGCAATGGCAGTCCAAAGTTGATCTTGAGGGTTGGATCGAGGTGCTTCACGGGTTCAAGTTGCTCGATGGATCCAAATCTTGGAGTGCAGCGGTGATTCTCAAACTTGATCTGAAGGCGACGGTTCGAAGCAGTGGCTAACTCAAAGGGAGGTAGCGGTCAGTGATGATCTTCTTCGTTTCAGCTCCAGGATTGGAAATACCTACAGATTAAAAAAATTGCTCTTCGATTTGAAGGAATCGGGTGCAGGTAGGCAGAACCACAGATGTAACCTGTAGTCAAGGCGAGAATCTTCAGAATCAAATTGTGGATTTATGCACAGAATGTCCTGACGCAATTTCAATAAGATTTTTCCTTCCAATTCAGATGTATATAAATCCAATTCAAATTACAAATCCTAAGTTTTCATCAAACATGTGAGTGAATGGGAATCCCGGGAGGAGGTGATGGTTTTGGGATATGACTCAAACCCGTGTCGGATTTGAGGTCCGCAGATGGTGAGGGGGAAAATGTAGAAGCAATGTGTGCATTGTGTGTGAATGAGATGGATGCGTAATCAGATCTCATGGAAACCAAATTGATGATGATACCGTAACGATTAAGGGAAATGTAGCAGAGAAAGAAGAGGAAGATGAGAAGAATCCTAGCTTGGAATAGAGGACGAAGGGGATACACCTGTGATTGAGCTCCGGTGAGCTCGAGGTTTTCGCCTCGACCAAATTGGGAGGCTCGACGTACGACGCACGATGAAGCTGTGCACTGACGGAGATTTCACCCTCACACCTCCCTCAACCTCGCTTCAACGATTACAAGCTATGCGACTGTCACTCGCTCTCTCTATCTCCAGAGCTTACCGGGAGATGGGGTGTAAAATGGCGGATATCGGAACTCAGAGGTGGTGATATAGCTTCTATAGAGGAGGATGGCATGGGTGGTTGGTCAAATGACCTAACAAACAGGTTGTTGGGCCGTTGGACGAAGGAAGAGGGAAGAAGATGGGGGAAACAATGGAGGAAGAAAAAGGAGCGGGGGAGAAGTTAAGGAGAGGAGAAGAAAAATAAGAGAGAGAAAAGGAAAATAAATAATAAATTAAATAGTTAACTAAATAATTAATAATTGATAAATAAATAAATAAACAAATAAAATAATAAAATAAATATTTAAATAAAAAATACATAAATAAATACTTAAATAAATAAAGAAATAATTTATTAATTACTATAATTTAATAATAAATCATTAATAAAATATTAATAAAATACTGAAATGATATAAATACACTACGATTAAGGTACATTGTACAATTTATACCAATAGGATCCTAAAACCTACTATTTGCATATTAACTCTGATTTTAATAAAACCAGTTTCATTTGATAGATAATTCTATAAAAGAACTTTAAAAGTGAGTACATCCAATTCATAGTTCATATGACCGACTTATGAGGTCCGGAAGTTGAGGATCACGGCTTCGTAACTTTGAGATTTATTAGCATTTATTTTAAGTTGTTTTTTATATTTTTAAGAGATTTTTATAAAAAACGGTAGAAGAAGAATAAAATTAAATGAGATTAGGAATATTTAAATAGAAATTGAAGAAGCATTATATACATATAGTACAAATAGTACACATATACAAAGGGGTCCAAACACCAAAACTCACACATTTTATTCTAATATTTTTTGAATTAATAAATAATATTACTTATAAAATAAAGTTTAAAAGTGATTTTGGTCAATAATTATGATCCTTAAAAGTTGACTTTTACGGCTTTTTAGGTTCATCATAATTAATTGGGGTCGATGGGGCTGCCCTCTGGGGGCAGCCAACATGGCTGCCCCACCCCATTTTTGGGAAATTTTTTTATTTTTTTTGAAAAACAACGTCATGTATATTCATCCCTATATCACTCCTATATGCCATTCGAATTTCTTCAGAAACAGAGACTCCTACGGCCTCCATCCAGACAGGAGCGATTTAAAAAATCCTGCGACCGTTAAAAAAATGACATCTGGGTAGAGGCCGTAGGAGTCTCTGTTTCTGACGAAATTCGAATGATATATAGGAGGGATATAGGAACGAATATACATGGTGTTATTTTCCTAAAAAATAAAAAAAGTTCACGAAAAATGGGGTGGGGGCAGCCATATTGGCTACCCCTAGGGAGCAGACCCATTTTTCCCTAATTAATTATGTATTCATTAAATAATTTTTGTGATATTTTTGTAAATTAATATAATATTATAAATAATTTCCGTGAAGAAAATATTTTGATTTAGGATGATCTGAATGATAAATAAAATAGATGAACATATGTACAAGGTAAAAAATGAGTAAATGTATATTTATGATCTTGATTTTCTAACATTTTTATAAATTAGGATCATTCTCTTCCCCTACTTATTTATTTTATCGACCACGTCAATATTGATCTGGTCTCGAGGTTAAGATCAGTCTATACATATTCTATATCTACATCCTTCTTTTTTTATTTTTATTTTTCTATTTATTATTTTATTTTGGAAAATAAGTGTTAAATATATAATATTAACAAATATGGTTAGAATGTTAATTAGTGAGAAATAGTGGATACTTACATGTATTTTACTAAGGATTTTAGCTAAAATGAAATAATAAAGGCGTCAATCATGAATTCATCAGTGGCTTCTATGGCTTTGATGGGTTCACCTCCAGCACTAGCGGTCCATGAACATGACATACATGACAGTGTAGCTACAACTATAGATGACTTATCTTTTGCCTCAATTGGTTCCTTGAACCGTACGCCTCCGCAAGATGTTGGCCCCTTTTGACATACAATATTGGACTCTAGAGATGGCTCCCACCCTTTAGGTGTAGCACTTGGCTCCGCGTACCTTTATTTTGCCATTATACATGTTAAAAAAAATTCTTTTGCTCTTTGTGTCATTTCATTTTTTGTACAGTAATAATTCATGTGAACATTTTAGTTCCTCTAACAAAAGAGGTCAATCCTTATTGAACAAAAAAAATGTGGCTGATATATATATATATATATATATATATATATATATATTATATATATATATATATATATAGGGGGCCCTTCTAATGAGGTGGGTCTTTCCTGAAATTCAGAAAGCCACTACCAAATTTGTAAATTACGTAACAATTTTGTAAATTTAAACTACATATTGTAAAATACTGACGATTATACAGTTATGTAAAATATATCATCCATATTGTAACAAACTTTTAATGTCAAATATAGTAATATTTTTATAAAATTTTCATGATATACATACTATATTAATATTTAATATTAAATTTATGGAGTTAGAATTTGTAAAATAAATAGAATAAATGCTTAAATTGACGTGGCTTTCCATGCATCCAGGAAAGGTGCACCTCATTTGAAATATTTCCTATATATATATATATACACACACACACACACACACACACACACACACACGCACACACACACATGCGCACGCGCACACACGCGCACCCACACACGCGCACGCCCACCCGCACGCGCACGCACACAGTAATGAATATAACCTCAAATTGATTGATGTTCATATTGAAATTAATATCGATATATTTTCCAATGTAACGTAATAATCCATTTAAAGAAGTGTATCATCATATTAACATAATCAAAAGTTTAGAACAATAAGCACTCCATAAAATTGACTTAGCCTGCTATTTTCATCCTTTCTAAGATGGGTTGAATATAATAATTTGTAATCAAGCTACACATGCATTCTACGTAATCGATGAGATAGAATAAATGATCATGGGTCATGGGATTAAATGTAATTATTTAATGCATAGTTCTTCTATCCTGTAAATTGCAGCAAGTTAAATATCGGGATATAAGTGTAACAATTACTACATTGATTATTTTTGAGTACCTAATCGCAACTTTAACATTTCATGGCGCAAAAATTAGGTTACACATGTTGTATTAATACATATATAGATATTATAATGAGGTATAAATAATTTTCATGTAACAAATATGTTGTATATTTATGTACGTGGATGATGGCATAATAGCCTCGTTGGAAGCAACAACGAGTGATTTATGGATCTCAATGAGCCAATAAATTTTGTGTATGGTAATAAGAAAATATTTATTTATTTTCCGTAGAAATGGTGTAGAAATATAATTTACCAAAAGAGTCATCTTCTCATTCCACAAATTTTAATTATATTGAATCAGACAATAACATGAACTTAATAAGAAAAACTAATGTCAAAAATTGTTGTTCAGAAACCAACTAATTAGTAGTCAACCTAAGTTCATACGTTATTAACAAAATAGACTAAACTCGTGGGAAGACATGATATACGATTATCTTTTATTTAATCAAGATTTGTAGATTTTTATGCTAAGTGTTTCTTTTTTCCTCCTATGTGGTAAAATTATATAGCAACATGGTCGATATTACTAACTTACATATATCAACCGTAGATGAATTTTAGTACCACCCCGTGTAGATCTACAGTGATGGAATACATGCTTGATTTTTGTTGTTATGATGACAATGGATACAATTACGGATGTAAGACAATCGTCAAATTGTAATGTAACATTCCTAAGTTCATACATACATTTAGATATCTTATCTCGATTCAGGTTATTATGCAAATATCATCCTAGAAGCCGACACATGCATATCATATCGAGTCAACATATCAACTACGAAGCTAAAGCATAGAATTTTTGATCTATTCTAAATCAAGTCAGTATACATGTATGTTAACATAAAGATCCGACATATTTTTTGGATTTCTTGTTCAATAGCAAGTCATTATGCATACGATAAATCATGTCGATATTTACAATAATTGAAGGTCTTATTCGGGCATAATCAATACTCATACGTAAAATCCTTTATCGATACATACAGTTGCTCTATTGTGGCTCCGTCCCCGTCATCAAACTACTCGATCCCTCAATCCTTCTTCGTCGTCTCCTACGATGAAGGAGGATCCCGATAAGATTCTTCCTCTCTAACTATCTTCCTCTTCCCTCTCTCTCACTCAAATGCAATATATAATGCAATATGACGTGAGGAAGGTGAGAGGTATTGAGCTTTTAAGGACATCAATGAGAGAATTGATGGGATATTAAATCACATTGGTAATGAATTTGACAATAAGGTAAGATAATAATACTATTGGAATTTTTTTGTAACGTACCGAGTTAGGTCTTTGTTCCGTTATCGATGAAAATTGAACTTAGAAACTTGTTGGATTCAGGTCCAAATGGACTCGTTGACAATATCTAAAATGTTTAAACCTAAGTTGTTAAATAGTAATCGCTACCATTGTAACACAGTCTCATACTTTGTGAGTTTTAAATATGAGATTTTATTTGAGGATATGGGTGTTCCAAACCACGTAAGCTTGTATCGGTACTACACTTTGATGCTGATGGTCATTGTACGAACAAGGTATGCCGCAATGGTAATCTGTGGATTCTGTGCACATATATTGATACAGTTGGAATAAAATTTTAATAATACGCAGATTCGAAAATTCGTAATCCATTAATTCTGGGGATATAGAATCTCGATCTATAATGGTGTCACATAATGCAACCGTGTCTAACACCAGCGCGGATCTTCTGCTGTACAAGTAAATGGGAGATATGCACGACCCGTTCGATCAAGATCGCAGCCAGGCTTGATCACGCCCTGGTCAACGAAGAATTACTCTCAATGATGCCGCAAACAAAGTTGTGCTATTCTCCCCTCCCCTCTTCTGACCATCTTCTCTTATCGGTCGCGTTCGGCCATAGAGCTAGGGGCTGTATCCCATTCAGGTTCTTTGACTACAAGTCTGTGGGGAATGGCTATCAAGAGGCTGTCAATAAGGGGTGGGCCTCACCAGTTCAGGGCAACCCACTCTTTTGCCTGTCGACAAGGTTAAGGAATGTTAAAGTTGCTCTTAAGGCCTGGGCCTCTACGGAGGCAAATGCCTTTAAGGAGTTAAAGGAAGCTGAGAGGTTTCTCGATGCTGTCATTGGGGCTCTTTCTGTGGCCCCATTGGACCCCTACCTCGCCCAATTAGAAGCGGATGCCAAGCGCCACATCGACGATCTCGATGGTGATCTGGAATCAACGTGGAAACAAAAAAGTAAGATATGTTGGCTGAAGCTTGGGGATCAGAACACAAGATTCTTTCACCTTTCCACGGCCGCTAGAGTTTCAGTGAACCATATCCACCAGCTAATTGACAATTAACATAATTGATAAACATTCTGAGGTCAGTGAGGCGGCCTTAGAGCATTTCTCTGCCATCCTAGGGCCCCCTCTGCAGAGACCACTTAGAACTGAACATCCTACTCCTAAATGTTGCATTACTGAGCAAGCAAGCTGCTGGCTCATTTGCCCTTTCCTTCCTGAGGAAATTTGGAAGGCGGTCTCTTCAATTGGATCCTCCAAAGCACCGGGCCCGGACGGTTCAACGTCGGGTTTTTCAAGTTGCACTGGAATTTGGTCAAGGATGTTGTTCAAGCTGCGTTGGATTATTTGCACAAAGGAGGGAATATGGTGCAGCACGTCAACCACTGCTTCCTCACTCTCATCCAAAGGCTTCGTCTCCCTCGGGCCTGGCCGATTTTCGCTTCATATCGTGTTGTAATGTCATTTATAAAATCTTTGCCAAGCTCCTTGCTTCTAGGCTTGGTACGATCCTACCGCATCTCATCTCGCTTAACCAAACAACATTTATCAAGTGTCGAACTATAAGCGACAACAACAGGCTTGCGAATGAGATTCTTTGGGGATTTGACAGGAGGTCAGGGCGCGAGAAGGCCTGCCTAAAGATTGATTTATCTAAAGCCTTCGACACCATTGAACACTCGCTCATCCTTGATGGGCTTAAGGCTAAGGGATTCTCATCCACTTGGACTAATTGGATGGAAAACTGCATCTCCACCACATCCTTTTCCATCTTGATCAATGGAGCACCCCACGGTCTATTTAGGGGTTCCAGGGGATTTAGGCAGGGTGATCCCCTTAGTCCTTTGTTGTTCGCTATCGGGATGGAGTCCTTATCATGCTTGGTCGAGAGGGTTGTTCTAATTTGGCGCTTCATGACGTTGGGTCACGGAAGGAATGTTGCCCTGACCCACCTTATCTATGTTGATGACCTCCTCTTCTTCTGCAAAGGATATCTACGCTCTCTAATGGTCGTCAAAGAGATTCTCGACTCTTTTGAAGCCACTTCTGGATTGCGGCTCAACCCAAGGAAAAACAAGTTGTTCCATTCTAAATGGCACCCCGATGACTTTGCATCCACTCTACTCTTGGGTATTCTTAGACAATCCCCATCGTCCATTTATCTGGGCCTCCCCTTATCTTCCTCTCATGGTAGAAGTTGTGACTCTCGGGCCCTCTGAGGATAGGATAAGGGCGCTAACCCATGGATGGAAATCCAACGTTCTATCCATGGCGGGTCGTACACAGCTCATTAACTTGGTTGTGAGAGGTGTATTTCTCTTTTGGATTGCTGGGACCTATCTACCGCAGATGGTGGTGCACAGAATCAACTCGTTGTGTGTTGAATTCCTTTGGGGGAAGCGTCACCATGACATAGCCTGGGGCACGGTTTGCCTTCCAAAGATGGAAGGGGGGTTGGGGGTGCCCTCTCTCACGGCGTTGCGCGACACTATGCTCGCCTCATGGACTCGGAAGCTCTTAACTGATGAATCCTCCATTTGGGCTGCTTACATGCAAACTATCTCCGGTCCGCCTCATTCTGAGAGGCGCAGGCCAAGTCCTCAAGTTCTCGGATTTGATGGGTTATCTTGAGTAGAAGGAACTCTATCCATCATGTAATTGCTAGCGACGCTCAACCGTATGTGTAGATCCGGTCTCCTAAAGAGTTCTCCTTCGCTAATGCTTACGACTTATTTTGGGACAAAGCTGATTTGTCACCTTGGGTGTCTGTTGTCTGGAAGCAAGGCACTCTGCCTAGTTTCGCATGTGTTCTATACCATGCTGACCGTTTACCAACTACCGACCGTTTAGCAAGATTCGGATCGTATGAGCAACATGATTGCTACCTCTGTGGGAATGCCGCTGAATCTAACGCGCACCTATTCTTCAACTGCCTGTTCTCTTCAAGCATCTGGCTTCGATCGTGCATGGGTTTAAATCTGTAGTGCCCCCCATCCTTCCACTGTTGCTTGTTCTCTCGTGGGTTGCTGGAATTCTGGACAAGTGTACTAACAAAGCTATCTACGTTCTCATTGCTGTGGTGGTTAAGTCCAAATTGACCTATCGCAACCGTAGATGGACCTCGTTGTGCTCCAACTTGGAAGATGTGGTACTCAACAACATTATTCACGACTTCGGCCTAATGTAAATTAGTGGATCCTAAGTTTTCGTACCTCTTCGGTTCCGATTAAACTCACCGCTCTAACACAGTCTGTATCAATTACGAATATAAGGCTAACATGGAGCGGGCATTTTCGTACACAATTCTCCCTTTGGAATATAAATTTATTCTTTATGTATCAAAAAAAACAGAGCGGCTTAAAGGATTCAGAAAATTTTAGATTTCGTGTGAATCACTCGATCTTGATCGAGCGGCTCGGGCGCAGCTTCCCTTTACAGCAGACCTCTGTTACAACAAGATGATCCATCCTCCCAATTAGAGGCTGCTTAATCGGATTATCTTCTTTTCTTTTTTAGTGGCATTCCTATTTGTGCTCCCATATTAGTTTTCACGAAGAAGATGTTAATACATTTGGATGTTGACATTTCTTCATGAACTTACCGTTTTAACAGTTGTAATAATTTTCTGGTTTTGATATAATTAGAAAAAAAATCTAGAGTTCATGTTGTTAGAAAAAAAAGTTAGATTTCAATGGATGGATGGGTGATGCTGAAGTACTATAAACGGGATTTGGATTTTACTTTCATGCATTTACATATACATTTTAATATTTATATTACAAATCTCCGTAACATTTTAAATCCATACCATCGTTTAACGACCGGAGTAAATCTTTTAAGGGATTTTTACCCGACAGACTCTATAATCTTTATCAACTACCTCTACGACCTTTGAAATATCGTAATTCCTCCCTCACCCCCGTAAACTTGTTAACTTTTACCCTACAGACCCTGTGGTTAACCTCCATCCATTTAACCGTTAGAACTAACCGGATGTTGTTATCTTCTTTTATATTATACTCATTTAATTTATCAAATTTACTCCAGTTGCCATTCCCTCCACCTCGAGCTGAACATGGTGCCCCCTCCCTCAGTCCGTCGGCCTGACTCCCTTGCTCGACCCCCCTGCCGCTGCTCGAAGGCCCTCCCCCGCTCACCACACTCCCGCTCGAAGGCCCTCCATCGCTCACCTGGTCGGAGCCCTACCCACGGCCTGTTGTTCAGCACCCCCTGCTGCCTACTCGAAGCCCCCCCTCCACCGAGCCCGGCCGCCGAAGAGACCCGCACCCGGCTGCTCCCCCCTCCCGTTGCTGGAGACCCCCCCTGCCTCCCCTGACTCGAAGCTTCCCCTGCCACGGACCTCCCCTCGAAGCCCCCACCTCCCCCCGACCCACCTCCCTCCCGGCCCACCGCCTGCGCTCGAAGCCCCCTCCCACCGCCTCCCCCCGCGCTCGCTCGAAGTCCCCCCCCCCCCCCCCCCCCCCGCCGCCGCGGACATCCCTTTGAAGCCCCCCTCCACCCCGGCTTGCCTGCCGCTCGAATCCCTTGCCCACCGCCTTCCTCTCCCCCCGTGCTCACTCGCTCGAAGCCCCCCTCCCTCCCCTCGGCCCGTCGTCTCCCCCGCGCTTGAAGCACCCCTCCCCCTGGGGCCTCGTCGCTTCCCCTGCTAGCACACACCCACCCCCACCGCCGCGGGCTTCCCCCTGCTCGAAGCTCTCCCCCTCCTTAGGCCGTCTCACCTACGCGAGACTCCCTTTCCTGAAGCCGCTCACCATGCTGCCTCCCTTGTTCGAAGCTCCCCGTTCTGTCGCCTCCCATGATCCAATCCCACCACCCATGTTGCCTCTCCTGCTCGAAGGCTCCCCCTCCTGCTTCAGCACCTCTGTCGATCCCCGCCAACCTCCTCCAGTCCACCCACCCAGCCCAGTTCGTCCCTGGTAGCGACCCACCCGCCGCCTTGAAGACTCACCTTCTCCATGTCAAGTGCCTCCCCGCCCCCCTCCAGCCCAGGTCGAGCACCCTCCCCTTTGATTCCACTATTTTTTTTCTTTTGGTTACTTCTAGCCATCCGATCGTGGACTGGTTTAGATTAACTCGTGTTTAACCCAAGGAAGTTAACTCTGGATTTACCAATTTAACGGTAGGGTTCGTATGGTAAAACGGAGCAAGTTTACGGGGTCGAGGGAGGAATTAGTATGTTTCAAAGGCCGTAGAGGTAATTGACAAAGATTATAGGGTTTGCCGGGTAAAAATCCCATCTTTTAATTTAAAAAGTCACGTGGGGACCATAATGTAAATATGAAAAATGAAGGAATATAGGTGTATTTTTAATTATTTGTGTGTTTAAGGACATTATAAATCCTAAATTGTAGGTGTTTCTTTTGTTATGCTTATGTTTATTATATTTCCCAAAAATTAATGTCGTATGTGAAAGTTAGCTTTTATCTCCATATACAAGCGAAGTTGTAGTTTGAAAAAATGGTGGGTTGTGGAAACTGTCATGCTCCAAACATACCAATTCATGATGTCATGTTCATGTTTGAAACTATTTTGCAAAACCAAGCACACATGACACAACATAACATTATTTCTAACTTTTTATATCATGATGGTTGTACATTGACTTTTTCTCTAAAATTTTGCAGTAATCATTACTAACTTAGTATGGATAAGAAATAAAGTTCAGAGGTAACCGTTATTATATGATTTATCATCACATTATAATGTTGAACAATCCATTAGTTGAGAATTTATAACGACGAACATTCTATTAGTTGAGAATTTATATAATCGATCGTAACACAAGAAGTCTTGTTAAACATGGAAAATGTTATTGATCAAAGGACCGTATGTCGCAGTTATTACTCTACTATTTGAGCACCGTATCAAGAACACGATATGTAGCAACTCCAAAGAAGCATACGGTAATATGAGACTTTGACCACATCAAGCCATAGAAACGGTATACCACCAAGCTAGCTTTGATGGAGCCTTCATAGGAGATCCATCATCTGAAGAACGAGAGCTAGAAAATCCATCTTCAGTGCAGTTGCCACCTGGAGCGACATGAAATGGGGAAGAACACACACAACATTCCCTCGCTGCAAATTTTTCGGGCACCATTCGATTAGATTATGGTAACGAAGAACGGCCATCCAATCAGCAACATGCCTCATTCATTTGATTGAATTCCAATGCAGGACAGAGCGTACCACGCACATAATAGAACCAGGAGCATGCCATTGCACCGTTCTAGGATAGGACATAGGTACTCATATGCACTTAGAATTTTTGTATGTTCATGTGTTCCTATAATAGCGGGCAATGCCTGGAATATTATCGAAGATATCACACATGTATATGCATGCACAAAAATTGCCACATTTAGATACATGGGTAAGCACAACACATCCATAGAAATAAAAAAACCATGCCTACTGATGGCACGCCAACTGACTCGGGTTAAGTAAGAAATAAATCCAATGTCATTGTGACTCAAATCAATCGGCACGATCAACAAGAAAAATAAACCACTCTAAAAAAATTAATAAGTAATGTAAGCGGCTTCGCTATTTTATTTACCTGGTATAGGGATCATGGTCGAACACAATAAGCACGATTTAAAAACTAAGTAGTCAAATTTTGAGAAAACAAATATTTTTATGGTTTTTAATTTTTCAATTTTTCAATTTTTAATAAAATAAAACAAGCACAAGATATAAAAGACACAAATAAAACTATTTTTGTAATTTTCCAAATAGTAAAATACGCTAAAAATACAAAAAAAATATTTTTGAGTTTTGTAGGTTTTAAAATATTTTTGATAATTTTTGTGGAATTATTAGATGTTTTTGTGAATTTTTAAAAATCAAACAATATTAAAAATACAAAATAATGCACAACCAGGAATATTTTGCAAATTAAAAATACTTAAAGTGCCAAAATTCCTGGATGGTAATTTTATGATAAAATAGAAACAAAAACCTACAAACAGAAACTGAAAATACGTTTTTTAGATTTTTCTTTGATTTTATCTAATTTTTATAAGATAAATTAATATAGAAGATAAAACACAAAAAATACACCTACAGAAACATTTATGGAAAATTTCAAGACTTTTTTCAAATTTTTATAACTCAAAAAGGACACTTTCTATGGGTTTTGAATTTTCAATAATAGAAAATGCATGCAAATTAACTACCAAAAATTACCACAAAGAAAGCATGTAAACAAGAGTCAAAAATAATTTTTGGATAATTTTGAGAGTTAATTTAATATTTACTATGTCCAATAAAAGACAAGGATTTAAAACAGTTTATAGGGACCCGGATGTAATTAAGTTAAGTTTTGCAGTCAAAATATAACATGTAATCAAAGCTCAAGGACCAAACATGCAATTTTTCCAGCCAAAACATGCACAACACATGATCCAGATCCACAGGGGAATAAATGCAAATGTCAAAACATGAAACTCATTCCATAACATATAAATAGTTGAGGGAATGAATTGCAATTAACCCAAAGAACCACGTAGAGGCGCACGTGACAAAGACTCGACAGGACTAAAATGTAAATATGAAAAATATAAGGGTCTGACTGCAAATATCTTTAACTATTAATTATATTTGTTGGACTGAACAGAAATAACATAAAGGATAGGGTAAAAAGAAAAAGTTACCCTTGTAGACATGTGGCGTATGCACGAGGAGGCATGCTATCCATGTGAGCCCGAGGCGAACCATTCTTACGATAAATGCTATTGTAATATATGATTCATCAATAAAAGTTATTGATTATTTCACTCCCTTTCAAAGATTAAATGAATGAATGCACTATAAGGTCCCTCTATACAATGAGGGTTACGTATCGTGGCCGTCTTAATAATCATACAGTTGTTGATTCATTAATTGAATCATAGAGGCTAGTGCTTGGATGACTATCTGAGTTAGATAGATGACTCATCAAGCACCGTAAAATGGTTATTAAGAGATGATCTCCAACCTGAGTAGGAGATGGCAATCCTTTCTCATTAAGGGTGATATCTGACCGACCTCTTGATGTAGGTCCTCTGCATGGGAATAGTGATTCGGAGGTGTCAAATTAGTTAGGTCAAAGGGTTGACTTAACGAGATCGAGATAATCTAAGTCCTATGTTGAATACTATCACAACATAGGCATACATCCTCTGACCAGAGAAATATGTTTTACTATATATTTGAGTGTGTACATTTGGCAGATCAATAGGTTGATGACCTAACCACGGTCTATACACCGAGGAGATGGTGTGCATGTAAGAACATATGAATAATACGATCTCTCGTAGGGATCATACTGGTTCACTTGTGAACCGGAAGACATGAGCTCACTCATGAGGTATTGGGACTGATCATTCCATGCATGGTTTTCATGCTTTGGGAGCATGAAAATAATTTGAAGGTATGATATATGCTTTGGGAAAGCATATGATCGATACCGATTCCCAATGACCAAGATTGAGAAACTTAGTAATCAAATCCTGAAGATGACAGTGTAAGATTGATCTATATTTTCAGATTGATCATAGGTCTTCCAGTATGCAGGATGTATAGGTGTTAGGAATACCTGAGAGTGATGTGATCATAAACGATTGTATAACCATGACGCTTCCATTCCGAGTGAATGATGAAACATGTTTGGATTTTAGTGACTCCTCTCAGTAGAGAAGTAATCTGATCTTGGTCCAAGTGTTGGACATTGATCTGAATGAGATTCAGATGCAATGAGAAGATTAGATTTGTGGTCTTGATTTAATCAAGAATCTATGAGAGGTCCATGAGATTTTGATTTGAGATGTGATCTCAATATCCAAGTCACTATACGTGGAACAATACAGTCGCCCTGTCCTTATCTCCAAGTATCTGCGGAGAAAGTGCATTATTCTTGAAAGGGTTCAAGAATAATTCCATAGTTGAATTATATCTAAGCATTGAGAAATGGATAATTAAATGTGATTTAATTATCTTGAATAATGTGAATTTGATTCACATTATTGGGGTGCATGTGAATGATGATCTAATATAACTAAATGTGATTTAATTTATTATGGATAAGAATAATGTGGATAGCAATATTCAATTAATCATAATATATTATAAATGTGATTTATAATGTATTAAAGAGAGCCTATTTTGATTTATATTTGTTGACTAATTATTGATGTGAATTGGATTTACATTGGATAATTAATTGGAAAGTCTAAATCACATTTTATTTTGGGTTGTGAATGTGATTCACAAAATTCCAATGGTAAGATTGCAATATTCTCAAAATAATTGTGAATTTTTTTTGTTGAATATTTTACAACAATTGTTGTTGTAATTGGAGATACATGGAATCAAGAGATCTAAGATTTCCATGGAAATCTCCCACTCCAATTAGGAGTAGGGACTACCACCTATTCCAACATGGAAAAGGTGGTCGTCCACCAACTCCATATGGAATTGGAGATTTCACCTCCATTATCTCCAATATTTGGTGATTTAATTTGAGGATTAAATTATGTTGATTTATCAATATATATTTAATCTAATTAAATTAAATGTTGTTGTGATTTTACCAACAACATCTTGGCCGTTGAAAGAAGCACAAACGAATCTCATCCTTTGATTTTGTGTATCCCATGGATTGTGATCCATGGACTCACAAAACCCTATATAAAGAGAGGCACCCCATGCTCTCTAGGATTAATAAGAATCTCAACCAAGAGCTCTTTCCCCTCTCCATTCACGCCCTCTCTTCCTCTCTCCCATTGGTGGTTGTCCACCTTAAGAGAAGAAGAGATCTTCGTCGTTGCTTCACCTTTGTGCTGCCGCTTCAACGACTCTCAGTTCTTCATCTTCTTTGTTGTGCTTCGCTCACGAAGAAGATGTTTGATATTGTGCGATGAGATCAGGAGTTCCCACTCTTGGATTCAACATCTTGGATTGTGAGGGTCACACGGTTCATCCCCGTGCTCGCAAGCGTCTCCTCCAAAGATCAGACTTGAGACAGGAGGTCTCTTTTTGTAGAGACTAGATCGCAACCTTGATACAAGAGGTATTCCTTTATCCTTGATGCGGTTTAGATGAAAAGATTCAAGAATCATTCTTAGATCATGTGGTTTCATCGCTTGAAAAATTTTTAAATTCTGATGTATAGAACAGCTAGTACGACTAGTCATTCTTGATCATATGTGATACGATCCACACGCTTCCGTGATGTGCTTGAGGATTACTCCATATCCTTCAAGGCAGGATCTGATGACTCTGATATCCCCTTAAAAGCGATCTGACGACTCTGGAAAGCGGGCGGACGCGCATGTCAGATCATCCCAGGAATCTGATCAGACCTTTAAAAATCGAACGTGGATGCACGGTCCTGATCAAATCTGGAGGGACAGCTCCTGATCGAGCGACAAAAAAGGGTCTGGGATAAACTCGACCCAGACAAACTTCAACTAAGCAAGGACGGAGATCCAGGACTTTGATGAAGGCTCTGAGGAATCCAACAAGGTCGTGGGAGCACTCCGCGTTGAGTGAGTTGCTCCGATGATCGGGAGGACGGTCAGATGGGCGTCGCAGTGATGCTCCTTCTGGAGTTGCTCCGTCGAAGCAGCTGGGGTACCAAAAAGGTCTCCTGGTGAATGTCTGCTCCTACAAAGTGTAGAGTGACTCGGAGGGGTCTCTCTGGTCGGGTTATTGCATGGTAAAACAATGAGAAGCAATGAGAAATGGAGTATTGTGTTTCTGGAAAAAATTGGTGAAGGAAACCCAACCTAATCCTTCTCCGATGAACAGGATTCATGAGGTTAAGCTGCACGGGAAGGACAACGGCGAGTAGGGGGATCGATCTGTGCAAATAGATGGGTGATGCAGAGCTCTGACCCACTGGTCGGAGCTGGAGAACTGCGACGGTGACTGAAGACAGGATCAAAGTGAATGGAAATTATGGATGATAAGATGGATACCTAAAGATCCTGAAGGAACCAGCAACACCACGTGAAGCGGAGGCAGAGGTTGTGGCCTCAACCGGGCTGCGACGGGCCAAGGAGGCTAAAAGCGGTAGAGGTCCGGCTATGTAGCTCGAGCTACATCGATTCAACACCAATCCGAGCTCTAAAGGTCGCTCCAGGAAGTTGTCACTCAGTTGAAGGTGTCTAGGGGGCAGAAAGCTGGTGAGGTAGGAGTTGAGGTGCGCTCGAGGCAGAGGGAAGAATTTATAGGATGCTCGAGGGTCTAGAAAGTTCGGAGTGCAGCTCGAATCCCTAGGGCGATCTGGTTGAGCCTAGGGATTCGTGAGGATCATGGATCTTAGGACCTTAATTGGGCGCGGAAATCAAGGAGAATAGAGGCCTGACCCGATCGAGAAAAAGAGGAGAAGAAGCTCTGGCGAACAGGAGTCGGGTCGACCCAGTTGGAGAGGAGTTGTTGAACGATAATTTTTATAAATTAGTTAATGTTGTAAAATAAATAGTTATTGCATTTATATACAAGTGTCTTTTATACAAAGTGTTGTTAGATTTTATTTTTATTTTATTTTTCTAATTTTTATTTTATTTTTATTATATTACTAGAACTATATACAAGTGTAAAATAATAAGATGATTTTCACAAAAAGTAGAATAAATATAAATAATTATATTTACAGGTATAGGTAATATATACAAGGCACGCTATTCTCCCTACTTATTTCTTGTTGATCATGTCAATGCTTGACATTCTCTTTGGGGTTTAGGCCAATCTGTATCTATTTTAAATACTTCTTTACTTTTCTTTTCTCTTTATTATTTTATTTTGGAAAATAGGTGTTAATTATGCAATACTAACAAGGACATGTACAATGTTAAGTTATTGTATTTACAGGTATTTAGAGATGGTTCTGCTAAAAGATAAAGCGAATATAAAAGAATAAAGAATGAGAATCGTAGACTCATCGCCCACTTAAAGATAATATTATGACCTAATTCGATCTGCATAAAAATTATTTGATAGATTTTCCAAAACCAGAATATCATCAAAGATTCCTATACATGTACATATAAGGATAATATTATGACACTATTCATTTACGTACATGAAAAAGTAGCAACGGACACACGCAACTATATGGACCATCGCTAATGATATAGCGATCGATATGATATCCATCACTTATTTTAAATATAAAAATCATTTTAAAATGAATAATATTGTCACTATATAGTTAACAATGATTGATTCAGTGGATTTTGAAAAATATCACTATAACCTGATTTTGTTGAAGTGATTAAGTTTTAAACGAATGTGAATATTTTTTATTTTGGTTGCAACGTAGATAATGTTAAGAGTTTTTATTTGTTTGTAGATATAGATATTAATCGACAAGGAATACACTTATATATTTTTTTACACATAGAAATATGATTGCAATAACTAGTCAAAAGATTTACTAGAATTTTTTAACAAATAATAATTCCATTATTATAGTTGTCAATAAAATGGCTCTCCTCGTGCTTTGCATGGGGTGTCCACTAATATGGATGAATGGAAGGGAAATTAACCGTGTTTGTTTAGATAACTAAAAATAAAAAAGAATATATATATATAGAGAGAGAGAGAGCGCATTGATGGGATGATTCAAAATCTATTATGCTTCTTGAACTCGAACTCAGAATCCACAGTCGTCACGAGCATCGATCCCAAATAAATCGATTGTTGTATTGCACCCTCGTGATGACTTTGTGGAAGTTGTTTAGGACACAAAACGATGATTACTTAAGGCAAAGGTTGATGGACTTCTCATGTACAAATTATTATGTAATAATCACAAGTAACCTAATGACTGCCATTCATATTGAAAATATATGTAATTTGTATTTCTCTATATAGAATTGTTATCACTAATGGATCATTGCACTTACGAGCCTAAAGACATCCACTTAAATAATTAAGAGAGTACTCTCTCATGAGAATATTCTAGAAAAGAGAAAGGTAGCGAAACTATCTAGATATTTCCCCACCTATCACTAAAAGATCTAGATATCTCTATTTAATGGAGGAGCATAGAAGTGGATTCTAGATCCATCTTCCAAAATATTTCCACCCTCTTAGATGGGTTATAAATACCTTCAAAGAGCTCCTAATTTGTCATCATCAATCACAACAACAAGAAGCACAACACATCCACTATTATCAGAAGAGTCTCTCAAGTGTCCTCATTCCAAGTGTTGTAAGCCATTCTTCTCTTGTTGTAAGCATTCTACTCATTTCCTTGTAAAGTTAAATTCTTGCATACAAGTTTCAAGTTCTTAGTGAAAAAAGTTTTAAGTTTCACTTATACCTTGTGCATTGATTCATACTCTCCCACTAATTTATTTCTTGTCCACCATCAATATTTTGTTTTCTCCTAACAAATTTGGTATCAGAGTCTATTCATTCTTACATCCTTGTTGATGCCTCTTCCTTGATTCTTCATATCATATCATCCACCTCCAACATAACTTTATTCAATTACATCGATAACTCCATTCATATCTTTGATGGAGAAAGTGATGCAATATAGAATTAATAAATAGGACTTGATTTTTATATACGTTAATTAAAATTTAATTTTATTTACGTTTAATCGAGTCGTTGCAATTTCTATTTAAATAAAAGAGATTATATGTGATCGCAAGTTAGTTAGTCGAATTTCAATTTGAATTTCGAATTTAAAATTAAAGTAAAATTATAATAAGGTAGATTTGAATTTTGATTCAAATCAATTATAGTCAATTTAAATTTGAATTTCTTTCTAATATTTTAATCTCATCCCTCCTATATAAAGATGATGGTAGTCCACTGTTTAAGGGAGTTAAGTTGAAGATGAACATTAATTGAGATTTATCTCATTATCCCTTATTTTCTCTCAACCTTATATGTGATTTCTGCGATTTCTTCTCCAAAATCCCGCATTCTCCAACAAGTTTTCTCTTCTCAATCCCTCTAATTTCTTATCCATCAAATACCACCATCAGATTTATTTTTATCGTCGTGAACTCTCCATTTGCATCAACTCATATCAGAGAATATCATCTAGATCGTCCTCATGATCTAACGATCGGTAGAGATGTTCGTGCCGGCATTCAACGAAAGATTATCATTCATCAAAATATAAATGACAAGCCGAAAAGTCTTACAACAAGGACCTAATTAAGGATTTTGAAGCTACAATTTCAAAAGTGAGTCTCCAATGGCGCATCGAAGATCAAGCAATTTATTAGGAGATGAATTTTTCAAGTGGAGGAGAACCGATGCAGCACGAAATTAAGAAATAGGGCTTGATTTTTATCCGTAATTAGAGTTTAATTTTATTTACGTTTAATCGAGTCGTTGCAATTTCTATTTAAATAAAAGAGATCGCATGTGATCTCAAATTAGTTAGTCGATTTTCAATTTGAATTTCGAATTTAAAATTAAAGTTAAATTAGGATAAAATAGATTTGAATTTTGATTCAAATCAATTAGAGTCAATTTAAATTTAAATTTCTTTCTAATATTGTAATCCAACTCCTCCTATATAAAGGAGATAGTAGTTTATTGTTTAAGGGAATTAAGTTGAAGTTGAATATTAATAGAGATTTATCTCATTATCCCCTTCTTTTTCTCTCCTCCTTATACGTGAACTCTGCGATTTCTTCTCCAAAATCCCTCGTTCTCCGACGAGTTTTTCCTTTCAACCCCTCCAATTTCTTATCCACCGAAAATACCACCAGGAAATTCATTTTCATCGTTGCGAACTCTTGATTTGGATCAGAAAATTATGATTATTAAAGTCTTCAAATAAAGACTTTTTTCATCTCATAAGATTTGTAGAAACTACCCATGCTTTGCACAGGCAAAATGTATCTACTCAATTAATTAATTTTTCTTTTATAAGTATGCCCTTGTTGATGTTGAATAATGGAAATCTCAGTTTTGAAAGTGATTTATGAATTCTTTTGAGGATGATATTTTCTTACGCTCATTGATTACCATTCATGAATCAGTAACGGCTCGGATGTGCGACTCAATATTGCATGCTTCCGCATATCCATGCGACCTAGTCTGTTACATGCTCAGATCCATGTTTAACAACATTGCTCTCCAGTATGTCGAGGAAAATTATATCCATCGAGTTTGTAAATATGGGTGTCACGGCGCTACTGAAGCCGGTGATGCATGCGACCATCGTCATAGGAGGCAAAGTCGAAGAAGACGAGGATCGGTAGAGATCTAGGTGACTGCACAGTTCTGTTGGGTGCTTAGCGACTGTGTATTCGACATAGAGATGAGGGATATTATGGGCGCGATGGTCCAGATGTTATCACAGGGGAGGAGTGAGTGGGAGGTAGAAACAAAGGTGGCACTTGAGATGGGTGGAGAGGTAGTGGTTGAGGAGGAGGATGAGAGGGAGTGGTGGTGGTGGATGAGTAGGGACTCATGGATGGGGTCGGTCTCGAAGGAGAGGATCGAGGTGCTAATGGAGCAACCGAGGCGAAAGGCCAGATTGGACAGAGGCTTGCTACGAGGAACGTCACAATGGTCGAGGAACGATGAGTTGGTGAGGGAGGGAGTAAGCGAAGGCGAGCTCACTAGGTTGTGACAGAGAGGGCAAAGGGGCAACAGGTGTCGAGATGGCATCTAAGGTAAGTAGGTCTTAGGGAGATAACAACCATTTATTAAAATGGCAGAGGGAAAAGTTGTAGTTTTCTTTGTGAAATAACTATGACTGGATAGACAGGGAGTAAAATTGGGATGTTCGTGCCAAAAATTATTGGGGGTTCGGTGCAAGAGACACTGCTTATAATATAGTACAAGAGACGTATAACGATTCTGCATCGATTTATGGTTTCACGGCCAAGTAAGTTTTATTCGTATAAGACCACTTAGAGAAGTGGTCTTCGATTCTAATAATGGTTTTTAGGGTGACCGTGGATCGTAACCAAACGGTTAAAAAAAGGTGTCACAACATATGTTGGTGAGGTGTCACCTCTTTTTAAATTCTCCATGTATGTGTGGGGTAATTGTTTACTATATTTGCATGCATATTTATCCACTTTATTTGAGACATCTCGATAGATAGAAAATTGGTTCTTAATATTTTTAAAGTGTGGCTTTATTGTGTAAACATTAAGTAATATAGATTAATACTTTGTAGTATAACAGTAATGATTTTTCATTAGATAAGTAGCCAGAAATATCTATTGAAAACTAAATATGAAAAGGTGCATGTCATGCACTACAAGAAATTGAATCTAAGAAAACAAATAGTTTGAATATTCATTGCCATATATTCTAAATTTTTAAGATAGAACAACAATCACTATTTGTTGTCAAATCATCAGTAATTCTTATAGGTAATAACGAATGTCATATTCCTTAATACAGAATCAAATAATGACTATTTTTCATTAACTTATTCGTTAAAATTCATAAGGTCAATGAATAACCATTGTTATGTAAGTCGTCACTAGGAATATACCTGTTGATTTCAAAGACTAGAATTCCTAAAACCTGATCTTGGAGGGCCTATGATGACCAGCAAATCAGATCCGGCAGTCATTGTAGTGATCTCTTTCACGGTAGTCAGAACTCATTCAATGCAAACAAACAAACAATCAACCCACAAGATAGAATAAACAATGAACAAGATGTGGGGTGAAATTTATTATACCCTATAAATGATGTACATTGACAAATAGTAGACGTCAAACCATTGAGAGCAAACTAGATAGGTATAATTATTATCTACTAATAAAAATAAATAATAATTATTTTTGTACTTTTTAGCCTTTTTATTTTTGTGGGTTTTAATTATATTTATTTTTTATGGATTTCTATTTTTTATATTATTTATTATTTTCTTTTTATTTTCTTTTTAACTTTGTAAAATTTTCACTTCTTTTTATTTTAAAGATATAATATGTATATATATAGTAATATGAATATTAGAAATAATATAAATAAGATATATAATAAATAAATACAAAAATATAGGAAATATATACAAGAATAATCCTTTTTATTATTTATAGGTTTAAATATATATTAGGTGTTTATAATTAATAATAACAATAATACGCATACAGGTATTCTATAGTATATATACTATATATGTGCTCTTATAATTTTAATTTTATATACAGTCAAATTTTACAAAATAAATTATTTTTGTTTTTAATATTTTATATACTTTTTTGTGATTTTCTTATGATTTTTCTTAAATTTTAAGTATTTAAATATATAAAACAAGGAGTTATATAAATAAGCCGGATTATTTTGATAATTAAAAATAAATATCAAGTTCAAAATTTTGTAAAACTATTTTAAATATATATTATATAATATAAATAAAATATACAACATAAAACTATTTATTAGATTTTTATCGAATATTTACTGATTTTTGTAAATTTTTTAAAGTTTTGTAAATTTAGTGTTTTTCTTTTATATGTTTGTGGTTTTGGTCAAGAGTTATAATATATAATAGTATATACTATGTATTTTTTGGAATTTTTAAGTAATTTTTCATATTTTTTGCATTTTTATAATTAAATAAGGAATAAATAGCTTCTAAATGATTTTTTAAATAAATGAGAAAATGCAACAAATACGTAATTAAAAATAGGGATATTTACACCCATAACCCTCAGTAATATCGTAATTACCTCAGGAACCCTCGATAATCATGAATTACATTGAAGACCTTGAGTAATGCTTAACTCTTACAATCATAATCCTGTATTAATTTTCATCCAATTTCCCGTTAACAATGACGGTATCCGTCCCGTATTCTATATTTTATACCCTTTACCTTTCAATTATTTATAAATATGACCATCCCCTTCCTCCTCTTTCACCCCTTCATCCTCAAGCTGCACATTCTCCTCTCCCAGCCCACTTGTCGCCCCGTCTCCCTCGTCCGCGCCCACCCCCCCCCCCCCCCCACCTCCGGCTGCACCCCCATGTGTAGACAACCCCCCCTGTCGCCGCCTCCCCCCACCTGTCGATCGTCCTGCCACCAGCTCCTCTGCCTCGTGCACATCCCCACCGCCCCCTTCCGCGCCCCTCCCTGCCCCACCGACTTGATCCCTGCCCCCTCGCCGCCTCCTCCCACCTGTCGGTCGCCCTGCCACCAGCTCCTCTGCATGCACATCCCCACCGCCCACTTCCGCGCCCCTCCCTGCCCCACCGACTCAACCCCCCCCCCCGATGCCTCCCTCCCTGCCTGCGCAACCCCCTGCCCCCGCATAGCTTTCGATCGAGAACCCCAGCCCCCGGCGCCTCCCTCCCACCCTACCTGCGCACCAGCACAACTTCCGGTCGAGACCCCCCCTGGCCCCGACGCCTCCCTCCCTCCCTCCCTGCACAGACCCCCCCCCCCCCCCCCCGCACAGCTTCCAATCGAGGCCCCCCGCCCCGACGCCTCCCTCCCTCCCTGTGCAACCCCCTCGCGCAACCCAACCCCCCCCCCCCCCCCCCCCCCCCCCGCCTCCCCTTCGTATAGATTCCGGTCGAGACCCCCCCCCCCCCCGATGCCTCCCTCCCTCCCTGTCTGTGCAGCCCCCTGCGCAACCCAATCCTCCCCTACCTCCCGCCGCACAGCTTCCGGTCGAGACCCCCCCCCCCCCGGCCCCCGATGCCTCCCTGCCTACGAAACCCCACCCCACAACCCGCCCCCGTTCCTCGACACCTCCCTCCCTCCCTGCATGCTCGACTCTTAGATCGAACCCAATCCCCCACCCGCCGGACAAAAGCCCCCACCGCATCAAGCCCTCCCCATCACGTCGACCCTCACGCCGATGTTATATCATGTTGACCTTCATTTTGCTTCGGACGCCTGCAAGAAAGATATGATAGTCTCTTGCCGAGGAAGAAGACAAAGAAGAGCTGGTTGGTGCGGGTTGGGGTTCCTGGATGAGGAAGGGGAGCTACTCGGAGGGGGGAGGCGACTTGCTAGTTTGATTTATTTTTAACCGTTGGATTGGTGCTCGGTTAGATTAACTCAAAGGTTTAGTTAAGATTAACAGTTGAAACTGATAGAAGGTTATGGGTGTGAAACGGAGTAATATTCGGGGTTTCTCATGTAATTCATGATTATCGAGGATTCCTGGGGTAATTACGATATTACTCAGGGTTATGGGTGTAAATATCCCTTAAAAATATGAGTGTGCATGAGCATCATATTAAGCATACACAGACATTTTCTTAAGATTTATAGCATGCAGGAATACTTTAATAAAAATAAAAAGATAAGAATTAAATTACAATATTAAAAGGGGAATTGTTGCAATAAAAATGGGAAAAAGATATCACATGCAAGATACCCAGAAAGTTTACACTTAAATTACAAATTTAAATACTAAACATAAATAACAATCAGGGAGGCCTAATGAGCAAAATTTACCTGCCTCACATGAGGGACCACATGAGGTAAGTTGGTACGGACCTACTTGCAATATGCAATAAGTTCGAGGGCTATTTGATAATTTTACAAAAGTTATTACTTAATATATAGGACAAAAGGAAAAATACAAAATGGGTGGGTGTTACTTATTAATTTACCAAGGGCGTAAGATCAGATGCTTCTCCTTGAGTCACGTGGCTCGATCAACGTATGATAAACATGACGGTTCACCAAATATTGGACGGCCTTGATTAGATCAAGGTCATGTTCTTCATCCTATGGTTCTGAGACAGCGTGTCGTTGCTTCCATCGATGAATGCTCATGCCTCTAGTCACCGTCTTTGTCTCTGATCAGCTCCTTTGCTTGTTGGAGCTTTCCTTATCGGCATGTACCATTAAATAGGTATGTGACTCGTCAAAAGGGGCTTGGAGCGTTAGTGACATGGACCTTATAATATGGGCTTTTAGATTGTGCTCCACGTGCCTATTCAGGGTTCATAAGTGCCCAAGAATGAAGAGGGGATCGAGGGGGACTCCCTCGACTCAAATAGAAGTTGTTGTGCACGAGGAAATAAAGGGTCAGTTGAGCTCCGATGGGGGTGGCGGAGGAATCTTTGATCTCCCCAATCCATGTAGTATCATGGGTGATATGATGATCAAAAGTGGAGAAGATAGAACGAAGGTGAGGTGAAGCCAGGTTGAAACACACGAGGGGTGACAATGAATTCGAGCTAGAGCTTAAGGCTCCAACAAAATTAAATCACTAAATCAAACTAAATTAAAACCTAATTACTAAAACTAATTACTATACTAAGATGCTGGATTAAATTGCGAGAATAAAAACCTAGTTATAGCTCGTACCTGCTCTAGAACAGGGAGCAGAAGAAGCTCAGCCGAAGGAGCTCTGGTGAACCTCGGATCACACGATTCCTAGCCTTATCCACAGTGACAAATAGGGGGCGATGATGCTATCACTAAGGTTGATCAACTGTGAGGTCCTATTGGGGTTACGGAAGGAAATCGAGGATCAAAATGGAGTTTGGAGTCGGCTTGGATTATTTGTAGGCAGGTCGAGGGGTAAAAACGGTGGAGTGATTGTGTGTGGGAGGAGAGTGGTTGGTGACGTCTATTATCTTAGTTAGATGGCATGATGTATGGGGAAGGTGTTTATGGAGATACCAAGGCTCATTGAGTGGCGAATCAAGTCCAAAAAAAGAGAGAAGGAGGTCACCCATGAGCTCTGACAGGAGGGGCGACGAGGGGTGTATAGTAGACCTGCCCAATCAACTAAAGACGAGCCCTAGTTGGTCCATGTGGACTAACCAGAAAATATGTATCCAAAAATCCTCATTAATTAGTTTTAAAATAATAAATGAGTTTTATTGATTTTAAGTTAAAATATAAAAAAATAATTATTATTTTATGTAGTATTTTATTATGATTTTCATTTATTTTTACAAGACTATTAGATGTTAATATTTACATGTATACACATAGGTATTTATACATGTGTTTAGTGTATTTTAATTTTATTTTATATTTTATATTTTATTATTATATACATGTATTTTATATATGTATAGCTTATTTAATTACATATTTATATATTTTTAGTTTGTTTTCTGATATTATTTATTTACTCAGATAAATATGTACATGTACCATATAAGTATGGTTTGCACATATATCTTATTACTTTATTTATTTTAATGTATTTTTAATTATTTTATTCTATGTTTATTGTTTTTATGTATTTCAAATAATATTTACAAGTATGTATAATTATAAAGAAGCTAAAAATATAAAGAATAAATATTTTGAATATTATATACATTTATACAGTACAATAGGGACCCAAAAGCCAACTTCTGCAACTTAACTCCGTTTTTAACAAAACTGCTTCATTAAATAGATAATTTAATTTTTTGAATAATAAAGGTGAGTGATCAATTTTGATTCTTTATGGAGGAGATACGAGTCTGTGAAATTTTCTTTGTGGCCTTTTGTTTTGTATGTCCCAAGCACACTGTGCATTATTTTTTCGTGAAATAATTTTTGTATTTTTCTTTTAATACTCATGTCGAGGGTTTCTTTATTTGAGGTATAAAAATAGAAAAATAAAATAGGTACCAAAAAAGGCTATATACATGTGAATATAATTAGTGTTTTAAAGTGTTTTCTATACAGTTCAGTACTCTATCTCCCCCTATTTTATTCCTTGTCGACCAAGTAGTCATGATGACTGGGTCTCGAGATCTAGGTTCATTCAGTATCTTTGGCGCTATATTCTTCTTCTTTTATTTCCTTTATTCTTTTATCTTGGAATTAAATAAAAATATTTATGCAATATTTTTAAGTCAATTATTGAGTGTTATTTTGTACAAATTAATGTTATATATATGCATATAACTAGGGATTTAAGGACAAAATGAAAGAGTAAAGGTGCTCAAATGGAGATTATCAATCCCAATGAATACCATTATTCATTATGAACTTAAATAAGTATGTGAAAAATAGTTCTTATGATTAGTGTGAATAGTCGCTCTGTCTTACGGTGTAAACCTTGTTGTCATTGCCTTCACTAGTTTGACCACTTCTTAGGTTAATCTAACCACAAATGATCCAATGCTTCATAAATATATTTAATATTTACCGCTTTTTATATGTTTAATTTTTGAGATATTTACACCCTGAGTAATTTCATAATTACCCCAAGAACCCTTGATAATCACGAATTTTTCTAAATAGCCTATGATTGTCACATGAGTGTGGGTTTAAATGATTAGCCCATTAATGGCTGTTTGGGCTAGTGGGAGATTGTTGGACATGCAAGCCCACGACGAGCCATTATGCAATAAATGTTATTGCGAATATCATTCCCTGATCAGAAATGAAGAATAATTAATTTGCATAATAGGTCCCTCTGTACAATTAGGGTTATGTACCATGGCCATCTTGATGATCATACAACTGTTGATTCAATTATTGAATCATAGAGGCTGGTGCTTGGATGAATATCTAAGGAGTTAGATAGAGGACTCATCAAGCACTGTCAAATGATTGTTAAGAGATGATCTCCAGCCTGAATAGGAGATGGCAATCCTTTCTAACATAGGTCGGTATCTGACTGACCTCTTGATGCATGTCCTCTGCATAGGAATAGAGATTCAGAGGTGTCAGATTAGTTAGGTCAAAGAGTTGACTTAATGAGATCGAGATAACCAAAGTCCTATGTCGTATGCTGTCACGATATAGGCACGCATCCTCTGACCGGAGGCAGATGTGTTACTATATATCTGAGTATGTACATTTGGCATACTGATAGGTTGATGACCTAACCAAGGTCTATACACCGGCGTGTTGGTGTGCATATAAAGGCATATGAGTAATACGATCTATCAAAGGGATCATACAGGTTCGCTACTGAACCGGAAGACATGAGCTCACTCGTGAGATATTGGGAAGAATCAATTCCATGCACGGTCGTCTCGCTTTGTAAGCTTGTCTGAATTTGTAGGTTTGATATATACTTTTGGAAAGTATATGATCAAGACCTAGGTATGATATATGCTTTTGGAAAGTATATGATCGATACCAAATCCCAATGATCAAATGAGAAACTGATAAAACCCTGAAGAAGACAGTATAAAATTGATCTTGATCTTCGGGTTTATCATAGGTCTTCCAGTATGCAGGATGTGCAGGTATTGGGAATACCTGTGGGTGATGTGATCGTAAACGATTGTATAACCATGACGCTTCCATTTCGAGGGAGTGATGAAACAGGTCCGGATTTTAGTGACTCCTCTCAGTAGAGAAGCAATCTGATCTTGGTCCAAGTGTTGGACATTGGTCTGAATGAGATTCAGATGCAATGAGAAGATTAGATTTGCGGTCTTGATTTAATCAAGCATCTATGGGAGGTTCGTACGATCTGGATTTTGAGAAGAGATCTCAACATCCAAGTCACTATACGTGGAACAATACAAATCACCCTGTGCTTATCTCCAAGTATCTCCGGAGAAAGCACATTATTCTTGAAGGAGTTCAAAAATAATCCATTTGATGAATTCTGTATCCAAGCATCGAGAAAATGGATAATTAAACATGGTTTAATTATTACAAATAATATGAATTTGATTCATATTATAAGAAGAGATATCTAAGATAGTTAAATGTGATTTAATTATCAAAGATATGAATAATGTGAATGTGATTCATGTTATTTGGGGCACATGAGAAAAGAGATCCAAGATGATTAAATGTGATTTAATTATCATGGATATGAATAATGTGGATAGCACTATCCATATTAATCATATATATTTTTGTAAATATGATTTATAATATATATTAGAGAGAGAAACTATGTAAATAGATTTGTTAATTATTAATGTGAATTTGATTCACATTAAGTAATTAATTGGAAATGTAATTTAGAAATTAGTTTGGGTTGTGAATGTGATTCACATATTTTCAATGGCATGATTGAAATATTCACAAATTAATTTGGAATAAATTTGGTGGATAATTATGTGATAATGGTTATTACATATTATTAAGAGATAACATGACATAATAAAAAGGAGATAATAGCCACCTTTGATGAGGTGGCGTCACCCATGAAAAAGTCATGGGTGACGCCCCATTTTTAGGGAGGCAACATTATATTCTTCTTATTATCTTGATTAATCTCTTAATCAATTGATTTCTGTTAAATTAAATTATGTTGATAAAGTTGCAACATACATTTAATGTAAATATAAATTAATGTTGTTGGTTTTAACCAACAACAATCTTGGCCATTGATTAATATATAGACCAACGTGGCCGTTGGATCTATGTGTCCCATGGATTGAGATCCATTGGATCCTAAACTAATATATAAGGAGGGTTAACCTAGCCTTTCAAGGTACATGATTAAGAGTTGTAAAAGCCTACTCTCTCTCTCTCTCTCTCTCTCTCTCTCTCATTCTTGCCCTCTCTCTTTCTTTTCTCCAAGAAGTGGCCATCCACTTTGTGTTGAGAAGGAGAGCCTCTCACGCCTTCTCCTTCGACGACTCAAGGATCTCCTTCTTCTTTGGAGTTGCTTGCTCTTAAGGAAGACGACGGATTTTTGTCGCATTTCAATTTTCGCACCTCTGTCTTATTGAAATTTTCAGTACTGTTTAAATTGTTTAAACAAGAAATTTGCAATTGTATTTTGTTTTCCATTAAATAAGGAAACCATAGGATCTGAGTTTATGTAATTTGGACTTCATTTGCTCAAGATATGGCCTTTTGAATATGCATGTATTCACTGTTGCGGGAAATTGCGGATCTAATCGTGATTAATGAGTTAATTACTATTTTGATCCACCTCGAAATGCGTGAATTATCACTTGGATTCTTTAATAAATCAAATTGGCAATCTTAGGAAACTGATTTTACATTTTTTGGATTTAAATTGATCAAGATAAGTTAATTTTAGTGATTGGGGGTCACTGCTGGAAATTGACATCCTTTGATCATGAACCTTGTGATAAGGCATTCAAATATGATGATGAAAATTAATTGTTTATTTTCTGAAATAATTAGTGATAAATATTTGTGAAATATTTAAAGAGATAATTATTTCATTGAATGACATTTGCCTAAACCATAATGATAAGATAATTGATCTTGATCATTGGTTCATATGAAATTATCAACAAACTCTTTTTTTCATAAAGAACCTTAGTTTATCCTACAATAGTTGTAGGACAACTTTTACATGAAAAACCCTCTTACTTGAATAGGATTGGGGATTTGTTTAGCAAATCTCCTTATAATATAATCAAAATTGTTTTGATGTATATTATATGGTATAATTTCGGTTGAAAAACCGATGAGCATCTCAAAGTACATGATGATCTATCTGGCATTATCCTTTCCTGAGGTGGATATGGTGCCTAGTCAGAGAGCATTGGGGTCGCGGGTTGCAACGTATGTGGTTCATCCCACTCTCGTCGGTACTGGCCATGACATCGGGTAGGGACTGGATAATGCCGGAGAAGTCAGAGTGTATTTTTCTAATTATTAAAATTCGAATAATATGTACTTTGAGATTATACCTACTATTCAAGTATGGCGATTGATGATTGGATTAATGATTAATTTAATATGATTAAATTAATTATATCTAATTAACACTCTATTATGAATAGATGTGTATTTCCCTTGGAAGAATTAATTATGTGAATATGATTCACGATAATTAATTATTACAATTTGAATATGAGGTGGAGGATCACATAAGTGACATCCATGGTCTCACGTCAAGGCAAAGGATTCCGTCGCCAGATGTTGTATATAGGAGACGCTTGTTCGAAGTGACAGATCTTGTATATGATTTATTTGGATCGGGTTCTTTGCTTCTCGAAAGAGTAAGGCCGTATACGTAGTGACCCTAATATCGAGTCCTCATCTTATTGGGGCGATATTGGATTGCGTATAGAGAGTATTAAGCATGTTGACGGTTGGTTCAATTAATGACGGGTCAACATCACCTTAAGGGTGGTGGGCCCGAGTGTTAAAGACTGAATTGGGAGATGCAAGTTGGACTTGCAAGGCGGAATGTGTTCCTACTTCTTTTTATCGGAGTTACAAGTTCTCATATTATTGGGATGTGACGAAGATAGGAAAGGAGATCCCAGTTCTTGCTTGAGATATAATGGTAAGTATATCTCTTACATTGAAAGTGATTAAGGGAATGAATTTTCAGTGTTGACAAGGCAAGACAACTTTGATATAAAAATTCCTAAATCAAAGTAAAATATGTATATATAATATATATACACTTATGCAAATTTCTAATTTCAAATAATCCTTCATTAAACCCACTCAATATTATTCTCAATAATAACCAGTAAAATATCATAGATTGGACTCATGATCCAGATAATGTACTTGCAATTGAACACATAATGTATGTGCTTGCATTGTGCAAGATTCCTCAATATAATGAGGTATGACAATTAAATAAGACAATAAGACATCACCTTAGGGTTAGTATGTCTCTATAGTCTTGATCTATCATCGAGTGTACTTTGGAAGTGACATGTCGATGGTGATCGTAATTGTCAAATAATCCTTATAAAATAAAAGAAGATATTTTGGCATACATATGTGGTCTAGACATTTAATCATGAATGACATAGTTCTCTGCATTATGCAGAATGGTGGCTCGAAAGAGAAGATGTACTTAGAATGTTTGAATACCTACCTGAACCTAAGCCTCTAAGAGTTGAGATGTATGTAGATATGATGAGTGTCATCATTCTACTATCTATACTCAAGTCATTCATGAAGCTTCATGATATTCATATTGTATGAATTTAATGAAGCATGTATAAATGTTGAAATGCTCTTACATTGAATTCTTTTGAATTTAACATAAGAGATCCTTAGTCTTAAGCAATGGTTGTTTATAGATGAAGAGAACACAGCGGAAGCATGGGTTGGACCCATGTGAGAAGGAAAGTCAAAGAGTTGATTGTACTTCTGTTACTTCCATATGACATCCAAAGAGTTGGATGAATGTCAATACTGCAATAAGTTGATGTGTTGATAGTATGACTATCAAATCTATCTAAAATCCTTAGTGAAGGACTCAGATAGAGCATCAGAATAATCTACATATAATCATTGACTCTGACTTTCTTATTTCATAAGATAAAGTCTGACAATTGTATCCCAATCTTCTAATAACATTTGCAATTGGTTGCATATATATGTTAGAAGATTAGAAATTTGATCTTAAGGTTTAGTAGTCATCTACATGGATATCGTTGTAATTGTTGCAGCAATCTCTATTGGATAGATAGACTTCATATTCTCAGTGGGAGAGCCCTTAGTCTTCGAGAATGTCTCTATGACCTATAGTAGAGTACACTCATTGTTTGTTTCTAAATGTCGGAAATAAACATGAATTCTGAGATAGAACTATCATAAAGAGTTATGATGGAAATATTTCAGATAGTAATCTAACATCTAGTGGACTCCACAAAATTAGAAAATTAATGAATGGTTCATTGAGATTTTTAATACTAAAAATCAAACCTTATAAGATCAATAGGAGGATGAAGATCATTTGACAATGATCTGGCATCAAGCCTTAGACATTTGTCTGTTGATTTGATCAATAGACTAGTAAGCAATGAAACTTTAGAATGTCTAAAATTTCAAATCTTACATACTTGTGAATATTGTATTCAAAGTAAAATGTCCAATACACCCTTCTCTGGGAATGGTGTTAGATGTCGAGGTATTCAAGATCTCATACATATTGATGTATGTAGATCATCTATATCATAGTAAACAATATGGATATGTGATATCTATTGATGATTATGTATGATATGATATTTCTTCTCTTCACCTGAGAAACCTTTGAAATGTTCAAAGAGTTCACAATTTTGGTTTAGAACCAAAGTTTGAAGAAAGATGAAATGAATTTTGATACGATGTAGGTCTTTGAAGCACCTTTCTAAAAAAATCTTATAGAAAACATAGTTCATATGATTGATTTATGAGTGTACAGATGAAAAAGTAAATACGAAACTGCAGTTCAAAAATGTACTCGAAAACTTCTTGAAATATGCAAAAAACACAGGGGTATGACCGCAAAACTTGCCACTAATCCAGGTGGCGTCAAGCTGCTCTTGGACAATAAGGGGGTGTGTGTGAAAGTGCTCCGATGTACCTGCAATTAAAAGAAGGGTTCGAGTACAAAACTCGGCCAAGATGTTAGGTACACAAAAAAATGGGATATGAATGGTTTTTCCTTCGATTTGGTGGGGGAAGAAGGATGTGCTCCGACCACCGTATGTGGTCGAAGATGGAGGGGGTTGTGTATTAGGATACGTAGAATAGCGGAGAATGGCGGCGGTGAGATGTGAGCCGCGTCGAGGAGGATGAATGAAAGTCGAAATGATGGATTGGAAGCTCGCCGGAGCATACTCCGACGAGGGGTGAACTGAGTGATTAAGTGACTAAAAAGACAGTAAACAAAATGTTAGCATAAATCTATGATCTACAAGTGAATAAAGAGCAAGGAAACAAGAAAAAAATGACCTCGACTGGCCTAGAAACCAGGAAGGTGGAAGCTCGATGGTCGGTGGCCGGAGGTGGGAGTGGAGCCGCCCTTCGACTCTCCTAGCCGTGCCTCCGAGGAGCTGGGGAGCTCACTGTCACTTCACTCTATCTTGAGCTTCAAGAAGGGTGTCCAAAATGGGTCCAATAGGGTTCAAAAAATGAATGGGAAGAAGACGGGTTTTTTGTACATGTGAGGTGGGCGGCTCCAAAGAATGATGGAGATCAAGCGAATCGTTGATCCAATCCTCCAAGCAACCTCTAGGCGTGTATGAGGGTACTTCAAGGAGAAAAAGTCATGAAGAAAGCGTAGCGATTGGGTGAAAGGATCGACCTTAAAAATCCGAGAAAATGGACAAAAAACAAGGTTCTGACAGGAGTGGTAATGTCTGGTTAAAGAGTTGATGAGGTGGCAAGAAGATCGATATGTATCCAGCGAATAGACAACTCAACCCTCGATATAATGCTTGGGTGTGTATGTTGGTTGTATGGGGAGCAAAAGTTAAGAAGGAAGGCCAGCGAGTTGGTGAAAGAATCAGCCTATAAAAATTCGAGAGAATGGGCAAAAACCAATATTCTGGCGCACAGCAGAGGGGGGTCAAACAACGTAATGAACATGATCCAAAGATCGAAGAAAATAGGGTGATTCCATGATCTAATTCTCAAGATATATACTAGGCGTGTATTGTGGATATAAGAGGAGAAAAAGTCAAGAAGACTTCATCGTGAAACGATGCACTATGCATCCTCCAAAAATCGGCGAAAACGGCCAAAACGTGGTTCTAACACAGTACATTGGTAATTAATCTATGTTTTTTTATATAAGAATTTTATTTTTAATGTTTTATTTATCATTTTATTCCATTTTTGATATGTACATATATAATATTTACAAAATAATAAAAATATGAAATAATAAAAATAATTAATAATAAATAAAATGAATATTTTAATCGGTACAAGTATACAATAGGGGTTCAAAACTCAACTTTCAAACCGTAACTCCAAAAAATACGAAACCATCTTTATTAAATAGATTATTGAAAATTATAAACAATTAAAGTTGATTTTGATACATTTTGAGTTTTTATTTGACAGGTCTGGGAAGTTGAGATTTTGGAATCTTATTCAGATCATAACTTTTGATATGTACATTATTTTTATATGAAATTAATTTTATATTTTTCTTTATTTAATTATCTACAACTTTTGTGTGTAGAATTTCTTTATTTGAAGTACAAAAAGTGGAACTAAAAATAGGTCCCAAAATGAATAAAAATGAATTAAATAAAGGAATTTTATTAGATTTTGGCTCTTATCCCCCTCTACTTTATTCTTTATCGACCTAGTCATCGAGATGCCTAGGTCTTGGGGTTTTGGTCATAAAATATATACAATATTTTATTCTTTTTCTTTTCTTTTCTTTATTCTATAATTTTGTCTTTAAAAATTGCATTTATACACTATTTACATAATAATGCATGGATGATAAAAAGCCTAAATTAAGCTTGTTTACACGCAGTTACTAGAGTTTTTAAGGCCAAAATGATAGAGTAAAGATGATGAAACGTTGATTCATCATCCCCCTATACTTGCCTTTGCTTGTCCCTAGCAAACACTTATGCAATAAGTGCAGAAAAGAAAATAAAAGAAACGAAAAAGAAGAAAATTGGATTAAGTTTAACTATCAAACTTGTCTTCACAAAATCAAAGTTCAGAGCTTAAGTCAGTCCTTTGGAATTTTAATGCGGGTGGAACCTTAATGAGAACCATATTTGAAATCCAACAGCCTTCGAGAATCCCAAAACTCTGTTCAAGTCTCCTCAATAGCCAGGTCCGAATACTTCAACTCATACGCAAATCCTTATGACTATGAATCTGACTCATACAGTGTAAGTGATGGTGGGTCTCCCCAATTGAAATGTCAAAGAGACTGACTTCTCCAGTATGACAACCCAATGATTCCCCAATCCAACAACTCATTCCTCAAGGAGCGGGGTATTCCCTTCTAAGTTCAAGTGGCAACCAGCTCAAGAGGAGGGGGTGAAGAGAAGAATGGACGGTAGCCAGTGTAGCTACCTATCCGAGGATGCAAGACCAGTGTAGTCAAGTCATCCAGCTGCAGGCTCACATGATTTGACTTTGAGGCTCAAGCTTACTTATTGACTATACACATATATACACTCCGGCAGGCTCACATGATTTGACTTTTGGAGTTTTTGCTTTTTGTCTTTTTTTTGAATACTATATACAACAGCATTTACATAGGGAGTTTTTCCTCTTGAGCTAGTAGACTATCCCTCTTTTGAAGCTTTATTGCAACCCACAATCTCCTATCCTCGAAACGCATCATCACCGGACAGGTTGGGATGCACTTACCTCCCTAGAGGAGGACAAGTGTTTCCACGTGTGTGCGTCTCATACCGGCAAATCCAACCCCCTCACCACTCTAACTGTGTTGAGCCAAGTGATAGGTGCATGTGTTCAAGTTAGGTCATTATCAACAAGAGTCGTATGTGTGCTCCTAAATACTCAACTTAGGCAGTCAAGAATCCATTGAATCAAGTCCTGTGATCCTCAAAGAATTAAGTCAACTAGACCCAAAGTATCTCAATCCCGGCTCCTATAAGGTTCCTGTTAATTAGGTAGATTTAAGGTCTAACCAAGCTCCAATCTTCGGATTTTATTTAAACTCGTTCAATTATCAAACTCAATCCGAAAAAATGCGAATGCTATGCAAATGCTATGCAGAAAATATTTTTGTGATGCAATTTTCAAAGATTTTGAACTTTTTATGGATTTTTGAAAAGATGATGCACATGCATTTTTTTAGATTTTCAAAAAGATTTTTCAAATATTTTTGGTATTTTAATTTTACAAATATTTTTGGGATTTTTGAAAACAAAAGATTTTGGCTAAAAGCTAGGTACAAATATTTACACGGGGATGCTTCTTATATTTACAAGAAGTAGATTTTAAGAATTTACAAGGGTAAGTGATCAATTTCAAAAGTATATACATAGAGAATTTTAGGTGAGATGAAAGTATTCCTAAAACTTATTTGAAAAAGGTTTTTCAATCAATTTTGAAAACTATAGTCCAAAATAATTTTTGCAAATATTTTTACAAACATGTACACACATTTGAAAATCATTTTGCAAAGGTTTTCCAAACAATATATATATATTTCAAATATTTTTGCAACCATTTTTCAAACCATTGGAAAATCGTTTTCCAAACATTTTATTTCACACCAAGAAATAATTTTACAATCAAAATATTTTTACAAAGGTTGAAAACATGTAACAAAACATTCTCCAAATAGTTTTCAAAAGATTTTCACAAGGAATTTCAAACTTTTTTTCAAGCATTTTGCAAAAAATATTTTCACCTGATTTATTAATCAGTAAGTTCAAATAGTATTTGAGGAATGATCACATATTTTATTAAGATTTTTAATGAATTTGATAAGTATAATTAGCCATATTTAATAGTAAAAATATGAAAGTACGAGTTATGGCTAAAGTATATACACAGTATATACGATCGCCCTATACTTAGCCTGAGCTATGTCCTCATAGATCGGAGAGAAAAGAGAAGACATAGCTCGTACTAAGTATAGAAAAGTATAAAGAATAACGATCGAATAAATGAATGAACAAATGAGAAGTTGATCGTCCCCCCTATACTTAGGATCAAATAATCCTAAGTATAGCAGACTGTACACGAAGAAAGGAGGGTCAAGAGTGGGAATGAACAGATTGTACTCAGACTGTCTCCTCCTATACTTAGGGTAAGATATCCATAAGTATAGACAAGAAGAGGAGACAATGGAGAGGATCAAAGAATAGCATCAACTCGGGGTGCACACCCCTACTGTACTTAGGACAAAGTACGTCCTAAGTATAACAAAATCATATGATGACAATGGGGTGGCAATACAGTGGTTAATATTGAACTCGTCTGCAAGGTCCTTTACCTTGTCATTAATAAAGTGAGACCTCCCATCTGAAATCAAGACTCTAGGCACCACGAACCGTGAAATAATATTTTTCCTCAAGAAACGACAATCGATTTTAGCATCTGCGGCTCGGGCGGGATGGCCTCAACCCAACAACTAACATAATCCACAATAAGAAGAATATACTCAAACCCCTGACTTTTAGCAAATGGGCCCATGAAATCAGTCCCCCATGCATCAAAAACCTCACAAAAGTGAATAGGTTGCATGGGCATCATGTCTCTCTGTCCGCAAGTACCCATCTTGTGACAGTCAGTACACCTTCTCACGAACTCATCAGAATCCTTGAAAAGGGTAGGCCACTAAAGGCCGGATTGGAGAACCTTCTGTGTTGTCCGTCTCCCAGAATGATGTCCTCCTGCCTCAAGCTTGTGGCAGTAGGTGAGGACGCTATGCTGCTCGTCTTGAGAAATGCACCATCTCCAGATGTTGTCCCCTCCTTCATGATAAAGGACGGGATCCTCCCAATGGTACGACTTGGCCTTCGCAAGAAAGGTCTCAAGCCGTTGTCTGGGCCAACCTTGTGGAATAGATTTGGCAACAAGGTAATTCACAATGTCGGCATACCATGGGAGAGAGGTGATAGCAAGGATAGCCTCGTTTGGAAAAGTCTCAGTAATAGGTGCTATGGGCTCAGATTCCTCAAGGTTCTCTAAGCGGGAGAGGTGATCTGCCACAACATTCTTAACTCTAGGTTTATCCTTAATCTCAATATCAAATTCCTGGAGGAGAAGGATCCATCTGGTTAATCTGGCTTTGGCATCATTCTTCGAAATCAAGTACCGAATGCAGTATGATCTGTAAAAATTGTCACTCTAGATCCAAGAATGTAAGATTTGTACTTATCCAAAGCAAAGACTACCCTAGCATCTCTTTTTCAGTCACTGTGTAGTTCCTCTGAGCTGCATCCAAAGTCCGGCTAGCATAGTATATGGCATAAGGTAATCCATCCCTCCTCTGTCCAAGCACAACCCCTACAGCATAATATGAAGCATCCGTCATGATCTCAAATGGAAGAGACCAATCAGGTGGCTGAAGGACAGGAGCCTTGATAACTAAATTCTTGAGAGTCTCAAATGACTGCAGACACTTATCATCTACAAGGAACTCAGTGTCTTTATTCAACAATTATGTCAGCAGTCGGGCAATACGACTAAAGTCCTGAATGAACCGTCGGTAGAAACCGACATGCCCCAGAAAAGACCGCAATTATTTCAGATTGGACGATGGATTGAGTTTTCTAATGATATCCACCTTGGTCGGATCAACCTCCATGCCTCTGTTGGAGATAATGTGATCAAGGACCGTCCCCCTGAGTCACCATAAAGTGACTCTTCTCCCAAGACAGTACAAGGTTTACCTCTATGCAGCGCTGAAGCACTCGGTCTAGGCAGTCAAACAAGCATCAAACCCGTCGCCATAAACCGAGAAGTCATCCATGAAGACCTCCAAACAGTCACCTATCATGTCCAAAAAGATGGACAACATGCACCTTTGGAATGTCGTAGGGGCGTTACATAGACCAAAGGGCATCCGTCTGAAAGCATAAGTCCCAAATGGATAGGTGAACGTCATTTTATCCTGGTCTTCGGGCGCAATGGCCACTTGATTATATCCAGAGTACCCGTCAAGAAAATAGTAATGACTCTTCCCAGCTAGCCTCTCGACAATCTGATCAATAAATGGTAGTGGGAAATGATCCTTCTTGGTGGCCTCATTCAATCGTCTGTAGTCCACACAGACCCTGCAAGAAGTGGGTACCCGGGTGGCGATCTCTTCTCCAGACTCATTCACAACTGTAGTGATACCCGTCTTCTTGGGCACCACATGTAAAGGACTAACCCACTTGTAGTCGAAGATGAGGTAGATAAAATTGGCGCTCCACCATTTAGATATTTCCTTCATTACTACATCTCGAAGATTCGGGTTCAACCGTCGCTGGAACTCACGCAATGGCTTAGCGTCCTCCTCGAGGTAGATATGGTGGGAGCACATGGCCGGACTTATCCCCTTGAGATCAGCTACACTCCATCCTATTGCCTTGCAGTTTCTTTCAAGAACCTCCATCAGACGAGATTCTTGTTCTCCGGTCAAATCTCTTGAGATAATGACTGGGTGCATTTCTGGCTCACCCGCAAGGAATCTGTACATAAGCGACTACAACAAAGGCTTCAATTCTGGCTTGGTGGGAGCTGGCAAATCTGGCTTCTGATATGTCTGTGTAAAAGCAACCAGGTCTGCATGTGAGAACTCTCGTTGTATGTGATCATCTGACGAAGGGAAACCTGCTAGTGTGTCTATCATCTGTGCCAGATCACTCTCCGTACTATCTGTGGGCTCATCGGATAACAGACATGGCAAATATGCATCAAAATCCTTCCAATCAAAGTCTGCCTCCGAGGGATCTCGTCAATTTATCCACTCATTACACAACTGTCAACCTCTATAGTGTCTGTTGCCAAGGGTGTGCTCTCCGAACTCTCGTTTGTTATGAAAGATGTGTACTCTGAGTCTGTAGACAGGGCGAGGGCTCGTGCTTCTGGTTCTTCTCAAACTGCTTCATCATCGGTCATCACGAAATCACACTCCCGGTGGACGTCTAGCTTTGCATCTGTCATCTGCCCCGCATCATTGTTCCGCTCTGAGTAGGCTGAATCTCTCGCTCTGATCTCATCGATCATCTCTATTTGTATACTCTCGCCCTCTACATGAAAGTTACCTTCCCACTATCGTGGTCGGTCACCGCCTTAGCTGTGGCCAAGAATGGGTGTCCTAGTATAATGGGGGTATCTGTTACCGACTCTGGGATCTCCATGTCTAATACAACAAAGTCCACGGGGAATTTCAGGCCCTGAATGGTAACGACCACGTCTCTCAATAACCCCTTCGGCCTCTTAATCTATTTATCAGCAAATTGAAGGACTGTCATGCTCCGATGAAGAGGGCCAAACTCAAATCGGTCGAGTAAGGCTGCCGGAAGGAGGTTGATAGAAGAGCCATTGTCTAATAGAGTATAATCGAACTGCTGCTCACTAATCTGGCATCTGATATAAGGAGCTCCTGCATCCGGTCGTTTGGCTGGCAGCCAATTCTGAATGGCACAACACGTGACACGGGTGAGTACATGGAACTCTCCTCTGTTGTTTCGCCTCTTCCTAAGTACGGTGGTCTTTTCTCTCAGGTTCTTTTGGAAAGGGGATGTGCTCAAGTGCCTCCTGCAGAGTCAGCTGTATCTGAAATTTGTCTATCATCTGTTGGCTGGACTCTAACTGTTCCTTCTTTTTGGGATTTTCGGTTTTATTCTCGTTAGTCCCGCGGAGTGCTTGAGGTAAGGGGATGGCTGGGCCCTCCTCAGACAGATGGCTGGAAGACGGCTTTTGGGCCTGGGAAGGACTGAAATCCATGCAATCATCATCATTCAATACACATGGACTCGGAATAGATGGAGAAGCCTTTCCTTTATTGATTTTTTTGGGTCTTTTTCATATTGTCCAGATGTATAGAAAATGGCAATACAGAAGGTTGGAATACATTTGGACTCAAAATGGGGGCATCAGTACCGCTCGAAATGTTCTCCTTTACGGCTTCAGTACCGCGCTCTAGCTCTTCATCAAAATTGGCGGCCTCAGTACCACCGTCTGCATCTGGTGTCACGACGGCCTCAGCACCATTGTCTGGATCGTCATCCTTGGTAGCGTCAGGACCACCGTCATCATCATGATTATCAGCGGCATCAGCATAGCTTCGCTCCTCATTTGTGGCTCTAGATTCTCCATGGTGTTGTCCTTCAGATGAGGTGTCACCGACTGGTTCCATACCGCTCCTAAGTGACACGAAGTGAGCATCAAACATAGAATGCATGTCATTCAAATAAGCACTGGGAGTGGTATCCTCTATAGACTGTACCTGCTTAGACTTTCTCTTCAAGTTATTTGGGTTCGGCTGGCTCTGTGCAGGTATGGCGGCTTTTCCTTTCATTATGTCCCTCATTTCCTGGCGGAACTCATCCATTTCTCGCCGGAAGGATGCTTGTTGTTTGGAGAGAAAGCGGGCGAGATCGTCAAGTGCTGGGTTCTCCAAGATAGGTGTAGGAGAAGCGGGAGTGTTCTCTTGTTGGAATTGAGGATGTTGCTGGTGGTAATAAGGTGGAGGCTGGGAGTGTTGTTGCTGGAAAGGCTGTTGTTGCTGCCTCCACTGTTGTCCCTGATAGGCGAGACGAGGATTCTGGGGATATTGCTGGTGGTGGGAGTACTGGGGCTACTGTTGGTTGTACTGGTTGTCCTGAACTGGAGACTGTTGCTGGGATGAAGTGCCTCTAGTGGACCAACAAAATCCGGGGTGATCACGGTGAATCCCGTACTGCTGGGGGTACCGGTCGTACCATATCCCATTGACTTCCATTAGTGGCTCTTGCTCGAAGGGTGGAGGTGGTACTGCTGCCAATGGCTGATCCGATTGATAGACCACCATCTGAGTGTCATGATATGGTGGTTGATGTGAATATTGTGGTAGCTGTTGTACCGGCACCTCCTGGACATGGTGAACTTGTCGATATGCGGGGGGTGGTGGGGTAGAACGGCTACCTCTGGATTCAGCCAGTGACCTGGGAGGCAGATGTGAAGCTGATTGTGCCTCCTGGATACTCAAGATGTGAGTCTTCAGGTCACTCATGGACTTAGCCAACTGGTCTATCTGTGCCAGACCTTGACCTTGCTTCTCCAAAATCTCAATACAGTCCAATTTTTCACTGATTATGCCCATGTCAGTCGCTTATGATATCTTGTGCTGCTGCTGCTGACGAAGCATGGGGAGTGGCATCGATGCGGGCGATCCTCTGGTATGCTCCTGCTCCTTGGGAGGGTTTCTGCTATGTGTAGACTCGGGCTTGGGCCATGACTGTAGAGTTCTCTGCCATTCCTTCATAAATTGCCCAAATGTCATCTTCACCCTTAGAAAAATAAGACCCACCACAAGAGGCATTAACAAGCCCCTACAACTCTGGTGTCAGCCCACAAAAGAAACTTTGAACCAAGTTGGGCTTTGATATATCATGATGTGGACACCGGTCAATGAGATCACTTAAGCGATCCCAAGCCTCATGGAATTGTTCATTCAGGATCGTTGTGAAGTTGCTGATCATAGCTCGCGCTGCGTTTGTCCGACCGAGTGGATAATACTTATGCAAGTATGCGGTCCGGAGCTGCTCCCAAGTGTCGATGTACCTCCCCAAATGTTTCAGCCAATAGGCGGCTCTATCAACCAAGGAGAACGGGAAGGCAATCATTTTGATTGTGTCCTCAGTTGCAAACCTGTCATGGATTGTACTGCATATCATTTCAAATTCCTGCAGATGGAGGTGCAGTTCTTTGGTGGCCAGCCCGTAAAACTTAGGCAGTAGCTGAATGGTATGTGGGTGAAGCTTGAAGTCTCCATAGATGGGAGGGAGTCGGATCCATCGGTGAGTGAGGGTTGCAGCGGGGTTGTGCAACTGCCTCATGGTTGTCGGTGGTGGCCTCTGATGGTCAGGTCCTCCTCCTCCGCCTTCTACATCTGGTAATTCACCACCCTCATTTCGTTCATCTTGTCCCTCATGCATTTCTCTCATGATTTCACCCATGAACACTCCCTGATCTCGGATCTGTCTCTGCATGGTTTCCAGGGAGGCTAACATTGAGTTGTTGATGGCAGCTTGATCAAATATGTACGGAGGTGGTCTCTGCTCATCTGGGTGTTCCTCTCTGCCTTCTATATCTTGGGTTTCTGCAAAGCCAAAAGAATCCATCTCAGGTGTCGTCAAATGTTCTGAACTCGATACTGCACTAAATTCTGACACCACTGGACTGATAGAAGAAGGGTGATCGAGGGGGAACAGGGCGGAAGTGAACTCGGGCTCGGAGAGTGGGTCTAAACTCCCCGAAGCCGACCTAGATGAAAAAGGAGGAGTACTTGATAGCGGTGCCACCAGATGTGGCCTAAGGGATCTCCTTCCCATCTTTTTGATGTAGATAATGGAGGATGAGATCTGGAAAGCAAACAAGATTTGATTCAAACCCCAAATTCACCTACGTAACCCTTGAGCTGAAGACCGTGAAGGTTCGGTCTTTTATCTTGTCAAATTTTATTGGGTTATCAATCAATCTATCAGAGCGTTAGAATGAGCTGTTAGGAACCCTACTTTCCTAGCTGACTGTCCCAATCCACGTTAGATCTTTCCCAACTAGTATGAATAGCGGACCGTAACCCGATTGTTCCCGCTAATTCAATCTGCTAACGACGTCGCGGTCCGCTTTACCGGTTACCGAAGAGATCCTCACTGGAGAATGATTAACCACGATCAATAGTCAACTAAAATTTTGGGTATGGCTCTACCCTAGTGTCGAGTCACTTTCTCGCAACAGATAAATCAATCAATGAGGGGGTTGCTCTCCCCAAGACAAAAATTTTGTGAGGTGAATTTTAAGTCAAGTTTGCTTTAGCAGTCCCAATTTTATTGCTTTCAGTTTTTATGTATTTTTCTGATCAAACATCGTCTAACGAATTTTCCAATTTCCTTATTATTTAAAGTCCAATAAAACTGGGGGAGGAAAACGGAAAAGCCAATGCGCTGTAAAATCTATGATGCATGTAGGGATAGAGATGCATACCTTTTCGGCAACACTCTACATGCAAAGTGATCCGCGCATAAATTAAAGACAATAAATAAAACTACCTAGATGCATGCACGAGGAAATCGTCCTAAGATGAGTAACTTCTATTAACGTGAAGAACAAGTAGCTACGACTAGGAAGAGAGTCCGGAGTCTGGTCTTGGAGGCCGATCGGTGTCCACCACAATGGATCCTGCACGCGCTGTATACGATCCCTCCCGGCACGTGGTCTCTAGTCCAAGTCAAATAGCTTTTTCAATTGATTTTTAGTCGAGTACAATTATGATCTATAGATGCATGCAAGATATTAGGGATTGGTCCTTAGCTTCTTAAGTTGTCACAGTCAACAGAAATTCCTATGTCTAGGGGTTAAATCATCGTGAAACAAATACAAATAAAAGCGAGAAAGCCACAAAAAACACAAAACCGTGGTGAGCCTCCAAGTGAACAAACACTTGGAAATTAGGCCCGAGTGTCCTGGAGAGTTCAAGTTATTACAAATTAGGTCTTTCTCTCACACTTCAAATTACAAATATTTTAAACTACAAGAAACTCTACAAAAAGTGATGGTCTTCTCAAGCCTCCAAGTTCTCTTTGGTGCTAAGTGAACTTTCACGTGGGTGCACAAGCACCGAGGATAGGGTGCTTCCCTCGCTCGGCGGTACCTCGCACAAAATCCAACCAAAAGGTGATTAGTCCAATCAAACAATATAATCAAATAATATGTAAAAAGGTAGGCAAATATTCACAATCAATAAAAATAGTAAGCTACGCCGTTGCTCCCCGACAACAGCACCATTTGATTAACCGCGAGATACAATGGTCTAAATGTCTTACAGAAGGAGGAGACAAAGTCGTTGCGGCGACCCTCGGTAAATCCCGATTAAATCAGCAATTAAGCCACAAATAATATCAAGCAATGGAAATCAAAGTGTGGAGTTAAAATATATTATAACTCTACAAAATATGTGTATAGTGCAAGTATGTAGAGTGTCGAACACAGGGAGCAAATAGGTAGAATAAGGCAATAAAGCTCAGAAATGTGAAAGTGGTTAAATGCCTACAAGTGCTATTTTTTGTGGATTTTGATTTTATATTTTTTATTTATTTTTTTTGATTTTATATTTTTATATTTTGGTTTTAATTTACTGATTTTGTATTTTCTTTTTATATTTTGTATTTTTATATTTTGGTTTTAATTTACTGATTTTGTATTTTCTTTTTATATTTTGTATTTTTATATTTTCTTTTTCTTTTAATAAATATATAATGTATAAAAGGAATATATATGTACACTAGAGATAAGAGAGGGATAAAAATAGGAGAAAATGCTCAAAATACATGAAATGAAATGTTTTTGTGATTTTTATATTTTTCTAATGTTTTTGTGATTTTTCTAGATTTTTCCTAATTTGTTTTGGTATTTGTAAGGGCAAAAATACTAGTAAACAGTGAGATAAGTTGTTGGCCGAAATTAAAATGAGGATGAAAAATATCAAATAGAATCAGATATTCTTCAAATTAATTTTAAAATAAAGATAACAAAATAGGAAAAATTCAGAAACTAAAATTGTATTTTTAGATTTTTTTATGCAATTTTTAAGATTTTTATGAAGATTTTTCGTGTTTTGCTATTTTTAGGGGTCTCCTTTTGAAATTTTTAATAATTTTTTGGTCTAAAGTTAAAACACACAGAAATAAACAAAATATATTTTTTTTAGAATTTTTCAAAAAGGTAATGAATATATTTAAAATAAAAGACTGCAGGAATGTAGAAATGTTGTTTTTGATTTTTTTGACTAATCAAACAAGAGGATAAATATACAACAAAAATCCCTGATTGGAGAATAAACTCAGGGGCACACGAACATATTTTTAAATTTACAAATAGATGAAAGATGCTCAAGAAATAAATCAATCACTCAAAATATTGTAGAAATTCTTCACGATACAAATCACAATATCCTTTGATGAAATTTGAACACAATTTCGAACGTACTAATTTCTACAACATATCCAAAAATGAGCAAGTGATGTAAAGTATTGAAAGAGTTATTAACAAAATACACCAAATGAGTGTCCTGAGTTCAAAAAATCACCCTTAATAGCTCATATATCAGAATATTTTGAAGTTTCGATATGATGTAGGTCTTTGAAGCAGCTTTCTAACAAAAAAATCTTACAGAAAACAGAGTTCAAATGATTGATTTATGAGTGTTAAAGTGCAGGGGTACAGATGAAAAAGTAAATACGAAACTGCGGTTCAAAAATGTACTCGAAAACTTCTTGAAATATGCCAAAAACGCAGGGGTATGGCCACAAAACTTGCCACTAATCCAGGTGGCATCAAGCTGCTCTTGGAAAATAAGGGGATGTGCGTCAAAGTGCTCTGATGTACCTGTAATTAAAAGAAGGGATCGAGTACAAAACTTGGCCAAGATGTTAGGTACACAAAAAATAGGATATGAATGGTTTTTCCTTCGATTTGGTGAGGGAAGAAGGATGTGCTCCTACCACCGTATGTGGCCGAAGATGGAGGGGGTTGTGTATGAGGATACGTAGAATAGCGGAGGATGGCAGCGGTGAGATGTGAGCCGCGTCGAGGAGGATGAATGAAAGTCGAAATGATGGGTTGGAAGCTCGTCGGAGCTTACTCCGGCGAGGGGTGAACAGAGTGATTAAGTGATTAAAAAGCAAGTAAACAAAATGCTAGCATAAGTCTATGATCTATAAGTGAATAAAGAGCAAGGAAACAAGCAAAAAAATGACCTCGACTGTCCTAAAAACCAGGAAGGTGGAACCTCGACGGTCGGTGGCCGGAGGTGGGGGAGGAGCCGCCCTTCGACTTGCCTAGCCGCGCCTCCGAGGAGCTACGGAGTTCACTGTCACTTCACTCTATCTTGAGCTCCAAGAAGGGTGGCCAAAATGGATCCAAGAGGGTTCAAAAAATGAATGGGAAGAAGATGGGATTTTTTGTACATATGAGGTGGGCGGCTCCAAAGAACGATGGAGATCAAGCGAATCGTTGATACAATCCTCCAAGCAACCTCTGGGCGTGTATGAGGGTACTTCAAGGAGAAAAAGTCATGAAGAAAGCGTAGCGATTGGGTGAAAGGATCAGCCTTGAAAAATCCGAGAAAATGGACAAAAAATAAGGTTCTGACAGGAGTGATAGTGGCTGATTAGAGAGTTGATGAGGTGGCAAGAAGATCGATGTGTATCTAGCGAATAGACAACTCAATCCTCGATATAATGCTTGAGCGTGTATATTGGTTGTATTGGGAGAAAAAGTCAAGAAGGAAGCCTCGTGATTTGGTGAAAGAATCGGCCTATAAAAATTCGAGAAAATGGGCAAAAACTAATGTTCTGACGCACAACAGAGGGGGGTCAGACAACATGATGAACATGATCCAAAGATCGAAGAAAATAGGGCGAATCCATGATCTAATTCTCAAGATTATACTGGGCGTGTATGGTGGATATAAGGGGAGAAAGTCAAGAAGAGTTCATCGTGAAACGATGCACGATGCGTCCTCCAAAAATCGGCGAAAACGGCCAAAAACGTGGTTCTAACACAGTACATTGGTAATTAATCTATGTTTTTTTATACAAGAATTTTATTTTTAATGTTTTATTTATCATTTTATTCCACTTTTAATATGTACATATATAATATTTACAAAACAATAAAAATATGAAATAATAAAAATAATTAATAATAAATAAAATGAATATTTTAATCGGTACAAATATACAATAAAGGTCAAAAACTCAACTTTCAAACTGTAACTCCAAAAAATACGGAACCATCTTCATTAAATAGATTATTGAAAAATTATATACAATTAAAGGTGATTTAATACATTTTGAGTTTTTATTTGAGAGATACAGGTTTGGGAAGTTGGGATTTTGGAATCTTATTCAGATCACAACTTTTGATCTGTACATTATTTTTATATGAAATTAATTTTGTATCTTTCTTTATTTAATTATCTACAACTTTCATGTATAAAATTTCTTTATTTGAAGTATAAAAAGTGGAACTAAAAATAGGTCCCAAAATGAATAAAAATGAATGAAATAAAGGAATTTTATTAGATTCTGGCCCTTATCTCCCTCTACTTTATTCTTTGTCGACCTAGTCATCGAGATGCCTAGGTCTTGGGGTTTTGGATCATAAAATATTTACAATATTTTATTCTTTTTCTTTTCTTTTCTTTACTCTATAATTTTGCCTTTAAAAAACATATTTATACACTATTTACATAATGATGCATGGATGATACCTAAATTAATCCTATTTACACGCATTTACTAGAGTTTTTAAGGCCAAAATGATAGAATAAAGATGATGAAACGTAGATTCATCAAGGATCCACCTATATGGGTAAGACCCATAAAGGTGTAAATGAATCTTCAAGAGAAGAGGGAACCTGATGAGAAGGTAGAGACCTTCAAAGCTCGGTTCGTAGCCATAAGCTACACATCGAAAGAGAAGACATTGCTTGTAATGAGACTTGCTCTTCGGTAACCATGCTTAAAATCATTAGAATATTGCTAACCTTAGCTACACAACTTGACTATTGCATCTTCAAGATGTAAGTTAAGATTGCATTCCTCTAAGAATACCTCTCTGAGGATATTCACATTAAGTAACCCCAGGGCTTCATGGTTGAGGAAAGCAAGGTGTGCAAGCTAAAGAAACTACATCTATGGACTCAGATATGCTTCTTGTAGTTGGAACATCAGATTTGATGAAATCATAAGTGTTATGATTTCAGATAGAATCTTGATGTACCATGTGAAGCTTAGTGGGAGTGCCATTGTGTTCATCGTGCTAAATGTAGATAATATCCTAATCATTTGGAATGATATAAGGATGATAATAAGTGTTTTATAGACTGGCTATTCCATACCTTGAGATATGATCTCAAGAATACCTCTTAGATCTTAGTTCTGAAGTTGTTCAGAAGCAAAGAAAAGAGGGTATTGGGACTGTCACATTTGTAGTACACCTTGGACATATTCCATTCTTGGAAATTCCAAGAAAGGCTTCCTTCCCTTGAGATTTGGTACTGACATATCTAAAGGGATAGCACCTCAAAGAGTTGAGGAAGTAAATGCTAGAACTGCTTGCACCTGTGCATCAGTTACGAGAAGCTAAGTATATGCTAAATGTGTATAAAAGCCAGAAATCTACCATACAGTGGGAGTAGTAAAGTGTTACTAATCCTACTATGGAGAAAGAACACTTGATTGCAGTAATAACAATATCTTCAAAGATGACTAGGCTTTAGAGATGGTGATCTCTAAGTCTTATCTTCAAGAACTTAAGACTTTATAGATAAAGAACTAAAAGGTCTTAACTGTGGATACCTTAAGAGATAGTGATCTCCAGGAATAAGGGTATTCTGATGAGGATTATGGAAATACAGGTTATAATGATTATTGAGCAATAGTGTCAAGGACACTATAACTGCTTTGACAAGATTGAGTAGTGGTTGCATTAGATGCAACATTCGCATTGGATGCGAGCACTGTTACTGGGGATATGCAAGTGCCGTAAAAGGACTTGGCGTAGTCTCGCGGGAACAGAGTGACTGATCAGCTTATGTAGCTATTTTCTAAATATCCTATGATTGTTATATGAGTGTGGGTTTAAATGATTAGTCCATTAATGGCTCTTTGGGCTAGTGGGAGATTGTTGTACATGTGAGCCAACGGCGAGCGATTATGCAATAAATGTTATTGCAAATATCATTCCCTGATCTGAAATGAAGAATAATTAATTTGCATAATAGGTCCCTCTGTACAATTAGGGTTATGTACCATGGCCATCTTGATGATCATACAGTTGTTGATTCAATTATTGAATCATAGAGGCTGGTGCTTGGATGAATATCTAAGGAGTTAGATATAAGACTCATCAAGCACCGTCAAATGATTGTTAAGAGATGATGTCCAGCCTGAGTAGGAGATGGCAATCCTTTCTCACATAGGCTGATATCTGACTGACCTCTTGATGCAGGTCCTCTGCATAGGAATAGAGATTCGGAGGTGTCAGATTAGTTAGGTCAAAGAGTTGACTTAACGAGATCGAGATAATCAAAGTCCTATGTCGTATGTTGTCACGATATAGGCATGCATCCTCTGACCGGAGACAGATGTGTTACTATATGTCTGAGTATGTACATTTGGCAGACTGATAGGTTGATGACCTAACCAAGGTCCCACCGGTGCGTTGGTGTGCATATAAGGGCATATGAGTAATACGATCTCTCAAAGGGATCATACAGGTTCGCTACTGAACCGGAAGACATGAGCTCACTCGTGAGATATGGGGAAGAATCAAATTCCGTACACAGTCGTCTCGCTTTGGAAGCCTGACTGAATTTGTAGGTTTGATATATACTTTTGGAAAGTATATGATAAAGACCTAGGTATGATATATGATTTTGGAAAGTATATGATCCATACCAAATCCCAATGATCAAATGAGAAACTTACTGATAAAACCCTGAAGAAAACAGTATAAAATTGGTCTTGATTTTCGGGTTGATCGTAGGTCTTCCAGTATGCAGGATGTACAGGTATTGGGAAAACCTGAGGGTGATGTGATCATAAACGATTGTATAACCATGACGCTTCCATTCCGAGGGAGTGATGAAACAGGTCTAAATTTTATTGACTCCTCTTAGTAGAGAAGCAATCTGATCTTAATCCAAGTGTTGGACATTGGTCTGAATGAGATTCAGATGCAATGAGAAAATTAGATTTGCGGTCTTGATTTAATCAAGCATCTATGGGAGGTTTGTAAGATCTGGATTTTGAGATGAGATCTCAACATCCAAGTCACTATACGTGGAACAATACAATCGCCCTGTCCTTATCTCCAAGTATCTGCGGAGAAAGCACATTATTCTTGAAGGAGTTCAAGAATAATTCATTTGATGAATTCTGTATCCAAGCATCGAGAAAATGGATAATTAAATATGATTTAATTATAATGAATAATATGAATTTGATTCATATTATAAGAAGAGATATTTAAGATAGTTAAATGTGATTTAATTATCAAAGATATGAATAATATGAATAACGTGAATGTGATTCATGTTATTTGGGGCACATGAGAAAAGAGATCGAAGATGATTAAACGTGATTTAATTATCATGGATATGAATAATGTGGATAGCACTATCCATATTAATCATATATATATATATAATAAATATGATTTATAATATATTAGAGAGAGAGAAACTATGTAAATAACATTTGTTAATTATTAATGTGAATTGGATTCACATTAAGTAATTAATTGGAAATGTAATTTACAAATTAGTTTGGGTTGTGAATGTGATTCACATATTTTCAATGGCATGATTGAAATATTCACAAATTAATTTAGAATTAATTTGATGGATAATTATGTGATAATGGTTATTACATATTATTAAGAGATAATATGAAATAATAAAAAGGAGATAATAGCCACCTTTGATGAGGTGGCGTCACCCATGAAAAAGTCATGGGTGACGCCCCATTTTTAGGGAAGCAACATTATCTTCTTCTTATTATCTTGATTAATCTCTTAATCAATTGATTTATGTTAATTAAATTATGTTGATAATGTTGCAACATACATTTAATTTAAATATAAATTAACGATTTGGTTTTTAACCAACAACAATCTTGGCCATTGATTAATACATAGACGAACTTGGTCGTTGGATCTATGTGTCCTATGGATTGAGATCTATTGGATCCTAAACTAATATATAAGGAGGGCTAACTGATGGGCCAAAAATCCTACTAATCCGGATCTGATCAAAATATCACTCGGGTCGTTGCGACCCGGAACAATAAGAATCTCGGCTCAATCAAGGAAATTGAGGTTCATACCACCAAAATCAGAGAAAAATCAATCAAACACGATAGTGGTCCTGGCTATTAGATTAGCCTGGTATAGAGACCAGGGTCGGACTCAGGAAGCACGTGATGGCCTTGCGGCCTACGAAGTAGTCAAAAATATCGAAAAATAAAAGGAAACTATTTTTGATGGATTTTCATTTTTTTATAATTTTTTTGGATTTTTGGTTAATTAAGAAAATGAAGAAGACAAGGAAATAGACCAATTCAAGCAATTATTTACTGCATAAAAAATCACTCAAAAATTCAAATAAAAATGTTTTTGAGTATTTTATGATTTTTACTGTTTTTGGTTAATTTTTGGTATATTTCTGATTTTTAATTAATTTCCTAAAAATCAAACAAGGCAAGAAAACAAGGGTACTGTCCAGCCAAGCTTGGAGGACTTAGATAAAATATCTAAAAATCCCCAATAAGCCTGGAGGTAATTTTCCTGTAAAGAGAAAGAAACAAGGAAAATTTAGGCACCACAATTATTATTTTTGGGTTTTTAAATTAATTATTAGAATTTTTAAGAGATTTTGAGTATTTTGTAATGTTTATGAGTTTGAGATAATGAAAAATGACCAAAATTGGTCAGAAAATCAAGCAAGATAAATTAAACAGTAGCTAATTTTTTTATAATTTTTAGATGAGTTTTAATATTTTTGTGATTTTTTAATTCAGACAGTAAGGAAAAAGGCTGTTTTTGAATTTTTAAAAATAGCAAAAGGGCTCAAAAATGTTTCAAGAATTTAGTGAAAATTTTACACTATGGCAGGAGCCACGTTTCCACTTTTCACCAATTTTGGAGTTAATTTGATATTTTATTCAAGACAATCAAAAGCCCACAGTGTACAAGGATCTGATTGTAAAGAAAATAAGTTTGAAGGACCTAACAGTAACAAAAAGTGAAACCACGGGGGTCCTGGTGCAATTTAGCCAAGAATTCACGCGCGAGGCGCGTGACCTGGGCACGCAGGGACCTATATGCAAATACTTTAGGTCCCTGGACCAATTAGTAACACGTACTAAAGATCCAGGGGCTAAAGTGTAAAAAGCCCACACAATTCAACACATGTTCAAAAAAATCACATACAGGGGCATAAGTGCAAATATAAAAACTATCAGGGCCTCTATGCAAATATCCACAAAAATCACGTGTCGAAGCACGTGTCCACAATACGCAGGGGTATAAATCCAAATAAAATAAACTCCAGGTCCAAAGTGCAAATTATCCAAAACTAAAATAACTCTACTGAATATTTACAGGACTGAATATTAAAAACTCAAAGATAGGGGGTCCTAAGAACAATTACCCCTTATTAGCGATCCAAGGGCTGAAAGCGCGCCACGTGGAGATCCGACGGTGAAGGAGAGGAGGCGCCTCGCTCCTGTAACCCTTGGCGTGATCGGACGACTGAGACGAAGACACGTGGAGGATCTGACGGTGACTGCTCAATTGCGCCTCATCTCAGGATCGAACGGCCTGGATCAACTCCTCCTTTGATCGTGTGGTGCTGGCGCTCCTAGAGTGGATGCCTCAGATTGAAACTGGAGCTGGAGGGCGATCCAACGGCTGCTGGAGGTCCTCGATGAACAAGTGGTCGGCGAACTTCGCCGGCCCAGTACGCGCGCTCCGAGCCTCCGCAGGGTCTTCTGATGATCGGGGAAGCTTCGCCTTAGCCTCCCGCGTATGTGGGACGTCTCCGATGAATCTACAGAGCTCCGGAGAGCTCTGTCGACTCCGGCGGAGGGGAAGCTCCGGTGCTCAAGTGGGAAGACCTCAGATAGCCTTCCTGGAACCTGTAAAATGTCACCAAAAAGCTCCTGGGTCGAGCGCAAACTGCCTCGACCCCGTTAGCTGTGGTGAAGGTGGACGGTGCGGTGGTGCGAGCAACTCCGGCGATGCGACCGCGAAGGAGTTCGAACCCCAGCTCCTATGCGAGCTGGGTTGAACGGAGGGGCGGAGAAGGTGCGCGGGAGGAAGGCGAACGTGATGGAAGATTCCGATGGTCGGGACGATGGGTACGGTGGTCGGAATCGGCGCGGAACGGCGATGGGTCGATTTGGGGCTAAATGAAAATTCGAGAATTAGAAAGGAAACTACGGCTACCTGGGCGGATGAGTCGACTGTGGAGGAGCTGGGCTTGCTCCTGGTCCTTGCCTCGAGGACCGTCGACGTCCGAGGCTCTGGCGCTACCTCCAAGAGGCGCACGGCAGCGCAAGCTCGCCGGATCGATGGCCTCCTTGCTCCCTCCTCACTGCAACACCCTCTGGGGCGAGCTGTCACTATCGCCAAGACGATGGAGGTCACTGGGTGGAAAGCAAATGATCCAAAGATGGGCAAAATGAGAGTCGGAGCTCGGCTTATGTATGGTGGGAGGTCCGGGAAGAAGGGCTCGGGTCCGGCTCGATTGAGCACGGATCCCTAGGCAGAAGATTGGGCGAGGTTCCCGGATTGTAGGAGAGTGATTAGGACCCTGGGTTAGGCGAAATGGTGATCGGATCTGGAGGGGATAAATGGGGGAAGTTGGGTCCGCGAAACAGATCCGTGGGAAGTGGTCCACAGGGGGGAGTTGACCGTGGGTCAACATTCCCCCGTGGACCAATGAGAAGGGGCCACCTGGAAAAGATTTAGAAATTAATTTAAAAATAGCAAATGGCTAATTTAATTAAAACTCAAAACATGAAATATTTTTGTTTTAATTTTTTCTATTTTTTGGTGATTTTTAATTAATTTTTCAAAATAAAATAAGGTATTTACACTATATAGCTATATATAGGTAAATATACAATATAGGATTTTATTTTTGATTTTTAATTTGTTATTTTTATACATTTTTATTCCCATTTCATATTTTATTTATTTATAGCATAAAATAAGGAATAAAAGGGTATTTTTATTTAATTTTTATTATTTATATACAAGGGTAAAATAAATAGATATATACATTTATATACATGATATATGTACAATATTATTTTTGGTTTTTAATTTTGTTCTTTTTATTTTGTTTTTATTTTTGTTGTTTTTATTTTATTTATTTACACCATAATAGATAGAATATTTACAACAGTTTTGAAATTTTAATTAATTTATTTATTTATATGATGGGGAAATTGATGGAGATGTTACTAATAGAATAAATGCAGGCTGGCTAAAGTGGAGAGGAGCCTCCGCTGTTCTCTGTGATAAGAAAATTCCTTTAAAAATTAAAGGAAAGTTTTACAAAGCAGCCGTGAGACCTGCTATGCTTTATGGTTTTGAATGTTGGCCTGTGAACCATAGACATGTGCAGAGAATGGCTGTAGCAGAAATGAAAATGCTAAGATGGATGTGTGGGCATACACGTAAAGATCGGATTCGGAATGATGCAATTAGAAAGAAAGTTGGTGTAGCTCCGATCGAGGATAAGATGCGAGAAAACCGCTTAAGATGGTTTGGTCATTTGCAAAGAAGGTCAACTGATGCACCGGTTAGGAGATGCGAGTGGTGGGATGTTGAGCCGGCTAAGAGAGGGCGAGGACGGCCCAAGAAGTGTTGGAAAGAGACTATACGAAGGGATCTTAGTTTTTTGGATATAAGTCCGAGATTGACCCAAGATAGATCTGAATGGAGGCGAAGAATCCATGTAGCCGACCCTACTTAATTGTGGGAAAAGGCTTTGTTGTTGTTGTTGTTGTTGTATTTATAGGGTGAAATACATATAGGAGTGGTTGTTTGTACATGGTGGATATATACACAAGTAACTCTTTTTATTTTCTTTTTAATTTTTCTATTTTTGTTTTGATTTTTATAATTATAAATATATATACAATATATACAAGCCATTTTTATTTTATTTTTAGAGGAAAATATATTTATTTTATTTACAGGTATATTTACACACATGAGTTCCTATCTCCCTCTACTCTGGCTTTTATGCGGTCAGGCCCATGCTGAGCCCTCCCTTGGGTTAGGTTGCTCAATATTTATTCTAAATATTTCCCTCTTTTTCTTTTGTCTCTTTATTCTTTTATTTTTGCACAAAAACATGCTAATTATTACTTTTTACACCATGCATGCTTTTGATAATTATTTGTATTTACAGACATATACATGCATTTGCAAAGGTTTTTGTAGCTAAAATATAAGAATAAAGAGTGATGAATGGGTATTCATCACCCCCCCCCCATACTTAACTTTGCTAGTCCCTTAGCAAACACTTATTTGAAAAACAAGTGAAAAAGAGAAAGAAAAAGAAAAAGAGGAGAATATACATGGATTAAGGCTGATTATTAAACTTGCCTTCATTAAACTGAATTATGGAGCTCGATTAGATCTTTGGATTATTAATGTGTCGGAACCTTATTTGGACTTAAGCTTAAAACTCAACAGCCTCTAAGTTCCACCAATCTATGGTCAAGACTCCTTAATAAACCAGATCAGAACAAGTCTACATACACAAACTCTAATGACCATGAATCTTTCCATGCAGTGTAAGTGATATGTAGCTCCCCACCTCAGAAGTAACAAAGAAACAACCTCCCCCAACCTGGTAATTCTAATGCCTCGGTCTAGCAACTCTTTCCTCGAGAAGCGGGGTATTCCCTTCTAAGTTCAAGTGTAACCGGCTCAAGAAGAGGGGGAATAAGAGGTATAGACTTTTGGGAGCTCAACCAGTGTAGCTAAGTCTCCCGCTGCAAGCTTCATGAGATGTAACATGGATACCATAAGCCTTTGCTTTATTTGACTATATACACTCCGGTGGGGTTATTAAATTTTCAATCCGACCCACCACTTTTTTGGAGTTCTTTTTGCATTTTTTTTCAAGTGCATCTGTACAACATATCTACATGGTGCAGCATATATACAAGAAATTTTCCTCTTGAGCCAGTAGACTATCCCTCTTTTGAAGCTTTATTGCAACCCACGGCTTCTGTCTTTAGACTTCATCACCACTAGACCAAGTTGAGACACACTTCCTTCACTAGAAGAAGAAGAGAGGTTCCGCCTAGAAGTACTACCCTCATATGCTACCCCAAGCCAAAGGAAACCGCCTCCTCACCACCTCATCCGTGGAGAGTTATGTGTAAAGTGTTGGTGCAAGTCAAGCCATTGTCTCTAAGAGTCATGCGTGTGTTGTTAAGTGCTCTACTTAGGCTCATCAAGATGACATATGCTCATAGCCTAGTGGACTCAAAGAATTAAGTCCTTATGGACCTGAAAAGCCTTAACCCTAAGCCCTATAAGGTTCCTCTTAGAATTAGGTGGATTGAGATCTTAATCAAGCTCCATTTCCCAATTTAATTCCAGGCTTAGTTTAAATGTCAACTATCATCCAGGAAAACTATATACATATATACAAAGATGCTATTTACACATATTTACAATCGTGCAACATTTTTAAAAAATGTTTTGAAATCATGAATAGATGGATGCATGAAGTGCAAGTTTTGCAAAAGTATTTACACACATTTACACAAGATTTTTGCAAACTTTTGATTTTCAAAACATTTTGGAAAAAATTTGTACTATATACATAATTTTGATAAGGAAATATTTACACAAACTTTACACAAAAGATTTTTGAAAACATTTTTACAAAAATAATTTGTACACTAGCTATGTATGTGAAATAAAAGAATGATCATTTACAGGAAAAATTTTTAATTTTTGTGATTTTTAGGGTTTTTAGCCATTATTAACACACTCACACAAAGTACGAGTAATGGCTAAAATATATATGAAATATATACACCCCCCATACTTAGCTCGAACGATGTCCTCAGAGTGATCAAGAGCGATGAAGAAGACATAACTCGTGCTTAGTATGGGGACGTGAAAAGGAATGGCTATATACAGAGATGAATCAAAGAATAGAAGGAATAGAAGATCAAGAGGGTCTCGGCTTTTCCCCCTATACTTAGGATCAAGTAATCCTAAGTATAGCAAGCTGTATATGAAGGGAAAACCGAGTGAAGGATGTACAGAGTCTGCCCCCCTATACTTAGGGTAAAATATCCCTAAGTATAGGCAACAAAACAGGGGTAGAAAGAATGAAAAGAATACCCGAAGGTCTTACATCCCCCCTATACTTAGGGTAAAGTACACCCTAAGTATAGCATAATCATAAAATGAGAAAAGGGATGTGGAACTAAAGAATAGAGTGATATGGACAACTGGATCTATACAGGCCGGAAGAACAGTGATAATCAGGCGTGAGATGCAATAGATGTGAGTCAAGAGACCACATCTCACGCAAAATGAATAGGGGCAACATCAACGACCCGCGGCTCATGATCTAGAAATGGCTTGAGCCGCTGGTCGTTCACTCGAAAGGTACTCTCAGAAGACAACTCAGATATATCAATGCTTCCGTTGTCGTGTACCTTTCTCACAAGATAAGGTCCCTTCCACTTGCTCTGCAGCTTCCCTGGAAATATACGAAGCCTCGCATCAAACAGCCATACTCTCTGTCCAGGCTCAAAATGCTTGTTGCTGGTATGAGAATCATGCAACTCTTTCACTCTCTCCTTGTACTGTAGGCTGTTGGAGAAGGCGGTGTCTCTAAGCTCCTCCAAGGCTGCTAACTCTGCCCTCCTCTGGTCTCCTACACTATCTGGATCCATAAGTATCTCAGTGATTGCCCAAAGTGACTTGTGCCTCATCTCAACAGGCAAATGGCACGGCTTGCCATATACGAGGCGAAAGGGAGATGTGCCCAATGGTGTCTTGAAAGACGTCCTATATGCCCACAAGACCGAGTCCAAAAGTTGTGACCAATCCTTTCGGTCAGGGCGGACGACTTTCTGCAATATAGTCTTGATCTCCCTATTCGACACCTCGGCTAGACCATTCGTCTGTGGACGGTATGGTGTAGCAACATGATGGTCCATGCCGAACTCGCTAGCAAGGGCCTTCACCTGGTCGTTGATGAAATGAGACCCCCCATCTGAAATCAATACTTGAGGTACCCCGAACCGCGTGATGATGTGCTCCCTCAAAAATCTACAAACTGTCCTGGCATCAGCTGCTCGGGCGGGGATAGCCTCAACCCAACGACTCACATAGTCTACGGCCAACAGAATGTACTAAAATCCCTGACTCTTGGGGAATGGACCCATGAAATCGATGCCCCATGCGTCAAAAACCTCACAGAAGTGAATGGGCTACATCGGCATCATATCACGCTGTCCACAAGTGCCCATCCTCTGACAGTCAGTACACCTCTTCACGAACTCATCAGAGTCCTTGAAGAGGGTAGGCCACCATAAGCCGGATTGGAGCACTTTCTGTGCCGTTCTCCTCCCAGAGTGATGTCCTCATGCCTCAAGCTTGTGGCAGTAAGTGAGGACGCTATGGTGCTCCTCCTGAGGAATGCACCTACGCCAGACGCTATCCCCTCCTTCGTGGTAAAGGATGGGATCCTCCCAGTGGTAGGACTTGACCTTCGCAAGGAAGGTCTCAAGCCTCTGCCTGGGCCATTCTTGTGGGACTTTCCCAGCAACGAGAAAGTTCACAATATCGACATACCATGGGAGTGAGGCGATAGCAAGGATCGCCTCATCTGGGAAGGTCTCACAAATGGGATCAATCTGCTCAGACTCCTCAGGCTGCTCTAAATGGGAGAGATGATCCGCCACCACATTCTTGACTCCAGGTTTATCCTTGATCTCAATATCGAACTCCTGGAGTAGAAGGATCCATCTAGTCAGTCTGGCATTGGCATCCTTCTTTGTCATGAGGTATCGGATGGCAGTATGATCAGTATACAAAGTCACTCTAGATCCAATGATGTAAGATCTGAACTTATCTAGGGCGAACACTACTGCTAGCATCTCCTTTTCTGTGACTGTATAATTCCGCTGGGCGGAATCCAAGGTGCGGCTAGCATAGTGGATAGCAAAAGGGACTCCATCCCTCCTTTGTCCCAGCACGGCCCCTACAGCAAGATCGGAGGCATCCGTCATGATCTCGAATGGGAGAGACCAATCAGGTGGCTGGAGAACAGGAGCCTCAACAATACAATGCTTGAGAGTCTCAAACGACAAAAGACACTTGTCATCGACAATGAACTCGGTGTCTTTCGTCAGCAAGTCAGTCAACGGCCGGGCAACCTTACTGAAATCACGAATGAATCGCCGGTAAAAACCGACGTGCCCCAGGAAAGACCGTAACTGCCGTAAGTTGGACGGGGGTGTGAGTTTTCTAATGACATCAACCTTGGCCAGATCAACCTCCATGCCCCTGTTGGAGATGATGTGGCCAAGTACCGTCCCTTGAGTCACCATAAAGTGACTCTTCTCCCAAGATAGAACCAAGCGAACCTCTATACATCGCTGAAGCACTCGGTCTAGACAGTCAAGACAGGAGTCGAATCCGTCGCCATAAACCGAGAAATCATCCATGAAGACCTCCAAGCACTCCCCTACCATGTCCGAAAAGATCGACAGCATGCATCTCTGAAAAGTCGCAGGGACATTCCATAGCCCAAATGGCATGCGTCGGAAGGCGTATGTGCCGAAGGGACATGTAAAGGTGATCTTCTCCTGGTCCTCAGGAGCGATGGCCACCTGGTTGTAACCCGAGTACCCATCCAGAAAACAATAGTGGCTCTTCCCTGCCAGTCTCTCAATGATCTGATCAATAAAGGGCAGGGGGAAATGATCCTTCTTGGTGGCCTGGTTGAGTCTCCGGTAGTCAACACAGACCCGCCAAGAAGTAGGTACTCGTGTAGCAATCTCCTCTCCGGACTCCGTAACCACTGTAGTGATGCCCGTCTTCTTGGGCACCACATGCAAAGGGCTGACCCACTTGGAGTCGGAGATGGGATAGATAAAGTCGGCGCTCCACCACTTTGAAATTTCCTTCATGACAACCTCCCTCAGATTCGGGTTCAGCCGCCGTTGGAACTCACACGACGGCTTCGCCTCATCCTCGAGATAGATATGGTGGGAGCACAGGGCCGGACTAATCCCCTGGAGATATGCTACGCTCCATCCTATCGTCTTGCGGTTCTTTTCAAGAACCCCCATCAAACGGGATTCTTGCTCTCCAGTCAAATCGGCAGAGATAATGACTGGGTACATCTCAGGCTCACCTGCAAGGAATCTATACTTCAACGACGAAGGAAGCGGCTTCAGCTCTGGACAAACTGGCGCTGGAAAATCTGGCTTATGAAGAATCCGAGTGTATGCGGCCAAATCTGCCCGGGAGAACGAGAACTCTCTCTCACAAACTGGATCTGGAGAAGGCTGCTCAACTGGACTATCTCTGCTCTGCTCGGCATCTACCTCCTCCTCAGTTGTAGGCTTAGTGGAAATCAGGTCTGGCATGTAATCCTCACAATCTGCCCAATCAGACTCTGACTTCGAGGGATCTGCATCATCTATGGTGGCATCAGTACCACCATCATCACAAAAATCCGTGTCGCGGTCAAGAACCTGCTCTGCTGCCACTGAAGTATCCTGAACCAGGAATGTGCTCTCCAAGCTCTCCTCTGCTGTCGTCTCTGCATCAGCGGTGTCTGAAAATGAGAGGATGGCCTGTGCTGCTGGGTCTGCCCAAACTGCCTCATCGTATGTGATCACAAAGTCACAGTCTTGGTGGATGTCTAGCCCTACATCTGTCAGCTGCTCTATATCTGAAGTGGTCTCTGAGCATGATCTCTCTCTGGCTTTACTGTCCTCGATCGTCTCTATTTGTATGCTTTCGCCCTCAACGCGAAAGTACACCTTCCCGCTATCATGGTCGGTCACCGCCTTGGCTATGGCCAAGAACGGACGACCGAGAATGATGGGGGTATCGGTCACTGAATCAGGGATCTCCATGTCCAACACTACGAAGTCCACGGGGAATTGCAGGCCCTGAATAGTGACGACAACGTCTCGTAACAACCCCTTCGGCCTCTTGACAGATCGATCAGCAAACTGAAGGATTGTCCTGCTCTGTCTAAGAGTGCCCAACTCGAAACGGTCGAGAAGGGCTGCCGGAAGGAGGTTGATCGACGATCCGCTATCTAGTAGAGTACGGTCGAGCCTCTGCTCTCTAATGTGACATCTGACATACGGGGCTCCTGAATCTGACCTCTTGGCCGGCAGACGGTTCTGGATCGTGAAACACGTGTCTTTCATCAGTACATGGATCTCTGAGTGGTGATTCCTCCTCTTCCTCCTGACTGTGGTCCTGTCTCTCAACGAACGCTGAAGAAGGGGGATGTGCTGCAAAGCTTCCTGAAGAGTCAGCTGTATGTGAAAACGATCTATCATCTGCTGGCTGAACTCTTCCTGATCTCTCTTTTTGGGATTTTCTTTTTTCTTCCCCTTCCCCATCTGAAGGGCTCTAGGGAAGGGGATCACAGGGTCCTTCTCAGATGAAGGACTAGGAAAGGGTCTAGGCGGTTCGACGACCGGATCCACACATACATCATGCACCACAGTGGGACCAGAAGAAAATAAACATTTCCTTTATTCACAGAAATGTTCCGAGATACAGGTGCAGAAGAAGGAAAAACTGCATGTCTCTCAGAAGTATGGGTGGCCTCAGTACCACCATCGGCTGGATTGGCTGGAAGACTTGCAGCCTCAGTACCGCGCTCTGGCTCGGCGTCGTAGGTGGCCTCAGTACCACCTCCTCGAACTGGTGAAACGGCGGCCTCAGTACATGTTGAACCGGATTTTTAGAGATTAGAAATTAATTGTAAAAATGTGTCGTTTATCCCAAAAATCCCGCGTCAACAAAAAATTATTTTTTTTATTTTTGCTACTTATTAACCTGTATAGCGGACATGGTCGAACTCAGGGAGGCTACAATTCCCGAGGGTTATTCAATTAATCAGAAACTAATTAAAAGAAAACAGGAATCTCAAAGGACAACTATCCTTGGTTTTTGTGATTTTTAATATTTTTATTTTTTTATTTTTTTATTTCTATATTTTTTTAAATTTTCTGATTTTCAAATTTTTAGTGATTTTGATTTTGCAATTTTTTTATTTTTCAAAAATAACACGAGGCAATATTCACAAGATTAAAAACACGCACACCAACTCTTTTTGTAATTTTTTTCAATTTGTCAAAAATGCTCAGAAAAATTCAAAGAAAATATTTTTGGGTTTTAAAAGTTTTGAAATGTTTTTGAGAATTTTTGTGGAATTTTCAGATGTTTTTGTATTTTTCTAAAAATCAAACAGTGAGAAAATAAGAAAATGTGCACAGCCTGGAGTAATTTGCAATTTAAAAGCCTTTTAAATGCCCAAAACCCCTGGCAATTATTTTTAAAAGAAATTAGAAACAATTATCTACAAACAGGAACTGAAATCACAATTTTTCGATTTTTGTAGAATTTTTATGATTTTTATAATATTTTTGATGTTTTTTCAATTTTTTTGGGTTTTATAAATAATCAATACGTGAAAATTGGTCAGAAATTAAAAGACAATGAAATAAAACTACTCTAATTTTTTTGGAATTTTTGGAAGTATTTTAAAATTTTTATGAATTTTGGAATTTCAAGCAAGGTAAAATGACATGTTTTTGATTTTTTTAATGATAATAAATGAAAGAGAAATGCAATGGAAAATTTATGCCAATAAAATAATCACATCAGGAGTATAGCACAATTTTCTCAAAATTTATGGATCATGAATAGTATATATTTCATTCAAAAGACCAAGCAAACTATAATTATGCAGTTCAAGGACTAAAACGTAAATACTGTAAAAGTTTTGGACTGAACTGTAAAGATTCAAAGTTTTTGTCCCAAGTAGATAATAAAAATCAATGACAGGGGAGAAATCGCAATTTTTACCAATAGATCATGTGTGTCGCATGTATTTGAATCTGGCAAGGACGTTGTTGCAATTTCAAAAACTTATGAAGGCGTGAACGTAATTTCTCCAATTGTTTTTTTAAAGGGAGCCCTAGGGCTTCCTCTTCCTTTTTCTTCAAACGCAAGAGGGGGCACGCGCCGCCCCCTTCTTCCTCCCCACGCGGGTCGGCGACGATGGATGAGGAGCAGCGCTGACAGGAGGCGGCGATGGAGGCGGCGCGCTGCCGCCTGGGCTGCGGGAGATCGGTGGCATGCGGAGAAGCGCTCGCGCGGCGGCGCGGCGCGGGCGGAGGGCAGCCCCGCGCGGCAGCGAGCAACAGGAGGAGGGGTGGCGCGGACCGTTGTCGTGGTCGCACGGAGCGGAGGCTTCGCTGCGGCGTCGTGTCGGGTCGGAGAGGGAGGCCACGGGGGAGATGGCCTGAAGACGGTGACGGGAGAATGGAGGCTGCAGGGCCAGCGCGTGGAGAAGCGTTGGCGCGGGGCGGTGCCGCCTCTCGCAGGTCGGCGTGAGCGGGTGGCGGGGCGCCGCCAGGCGCGGCGGTGGAGGTGGCCGGCGCCTCGAGGCAGCGGCGTCGGATGGCGGCTTCCAGGCGGAGGGCGGTGGCGGGGGTGCGGGAGACGCCACCCCCTGCTGCAATTATTTTTTTTGTTTGTTTTTTTGTTTTTTTTAATTTTATTTTCTATGTAAGCAGGAAAGAAAGGAAAAAAATTTTATATATATATATATATATTTTTATTTTTGTAAATCCGAAAAAAAAGAAATAAAAAGGATAAAGAATTTTTTTTTGTTTTTCTTTAATTTTTTTATGTGATCCTGCAAAACAAACGTTAGGTAACAACAAGAAATAAATTTTTTTGTTGTTTTTTTTTATCCTGCAAAACAAATGTTAGAGATAAAAAATGATTTTTTATTTATCTACAAATCGGGAAACATGAATGGAGATTCGACGGAGATGACGATTCGAATCCGACTCTCCGACCACCGTGCGTGGTCGGAGTTGATAGATCGTGTGAGATAGAAATCGAAGGCGTAGAGATCAAGAAGGAGTTAATTTAGATTTCAATGGAAGTGATATTTGTTCAATTTGAGATCATATGGAGCCGGAATTGATCTTTCAATTAGTGCTTAGTGGCTTTTTCCAAGTGTGGCTACTTTTATTCTGTACATGATTTAATTGAGCAATCAGTTTTATTAATTAGGACCCATTTTTATTTACAACTTTGATTTTGAATGTTATTTGATTTGGGGTCAATTAAGGTACAAATAAATTAGTGTTAGTTTTATACAGATATACACAAAATAAGTGAGAAACACATTTTTTTAGATTTTCTGGTTGAGGACCCTATCTCTCCCTACTTTATTCCTGGTCGATCAGGTCAAGTCTTGACCTTCTCTCGGGGTTCGGGTCAGCATGTATACAGTCTTCCTTTTTTTTATTTTCTTTTCTTTATTTTTCCTTTCTTTCTTTATTTATTTATTTTAGGTTAAAATTAGTAAGGAATGTACAATATTTACACACAAATGCAAGTTAGTAAGAATATGAAGTTAGCGTTATATGCAGGTGTTTTATAAGGGATTTTAAGCTAAAATAAATGAATAAAGATGACGAATCGCAGATTCATCAGTACCGCCGGTGGAATCAGCATCCTTGGTGGCATCAGTACCACCGTCGTCATCCTCCTCATCGGGCGCTCTAGGTGGATCCTCATGATGTAGCTTAGACGAGGCGCCGCCTGCTGGCATCCTACCGCTCCTAAGTGTGATAAAATCAGTATCAAACAGATATACAGTCATATCACCAAATGTATCACTAGGAGTGGTATACTCAGTACAAGCTACCTGCTCAGATTTCCGCTTCAGGCTGTTGGGTTTCGGCTCAATCTGGGCAGGGATGGCGGCTTCCCTCTCACGATGTCCAGCATCTCCTGGCGGAACTCGTCCATCTCCCGTCGAAAAGTAGCCTGCTGATCTGTGAGAGAGCGGGCTATGTCATCCAAGACAAGGTTCTCATGGGAACCCGACGGGTAGCCTCTCTGGTAGTGAGGCTGCTGGATCTGATGTTGTGGCTGAGAGGGGTATGGTGATGCTGCTGCTGCTGGTGAGGCTGCTCATGCCTCCACGACTGTCCCTGCTGATAGGGACGAGGACCATAGGATGATTGCTGCTGCTGTGGTGGTGGATATACTGGGGGCTGCTGCTGCAGCTGGTGCTCTCTCTGCTGACTGTACTGGCCTCCCTAACCTGATGGCTGCTGCTGGGGCTGAGTACCTCTGTTCCCCCACCGGAATCCGGGATGGTCTCGTCAGATATCGGGCTGAGGGCGGTCATACCAAATCCCGTTGACATCCATCAACGGCTCTGCATCGTACTGGGCTGGTGGGAGTACTGCCAGAGGCTGATCCGGCTCATATACCACCATCTACAAGTCTGGAGATGGTGGTGACTGGTAGGTGGGCTACGGCTGCTGGTACGGCTCCGCCTGTACAAGGTGAACCTGTCTAGGCTGATGGTGTGAGCTGGAGCGTTGGGACGAGCTGCTGCTGCTGCCGTGATCGCCTCGCGACTGAAGACGGGGCTGAGAAGCCGTCTGTGCCTCCTGGAGACACATGAGCTGGGTCTTCATGTCGCTCAGAGTCTGTGCCATCTGCTCCATCTGAGTGATGCCCTAGTACTGCTTCTTCTCAATCAGTTCCATCCGATCCAACTTCTCGCTAATGATGCCCATGTCCGCAGCTGATGACTCTACCTGTGCTGCTGCTAATGCGGACGTACTGGAAGGATCGGTGTCGACCCGTGCTATCCTCTGGTACTGCACGGGTCCTGGCTGTTGGGGTCTGCCCTGAGTGTACAACCGAGTCTGAGACATCACCATGTAGTTCTCGGCCATCTCCTCGTATATGGCCCAGACCTGGTCGTGATCCTTGGCGAAGTAAGACCCGCCACAAGAAGCGTTCACCAAGACCTGGAGCTCTGGTGTCAGCCCGCTGAAAAAGCTCTGCACGAGGTTCGGCTTGGAAATATCGTGGTGCGGGCATCTATCAGTCAGCTCTGTGAACCTCTCCCATGCCTCATGAAACTGCTCGTTGGGAGCATGGAGAAGTTGCCGATCAGGGCTCTCGCGGCATTGGTCCGCCCGAGTGGGTAGTACTTGTGCAAGTACTCGGTGCGGAGCTGCTCCCAAGTGTAGACAAACTTCCCCAGGTGCTTCAGCCAGGTGGCTGCTTTGTCTGCTAAGGAAAAGGGGAAGGCAATCATCCGTGTGGTGTCCTGGTCCACCTGGCGATCGTGGACAGTACTGCAAATCATCTCAAACTCCTGTAGGTGGAGATGAGGCTCCTCAGTAGCCAAACCGTGAAACCGGGGAAGGAGCTGCAAAGTGTTCGGGGGGAACTTGAAGTCCCCCACGATGGCTGGTAGCACCACCCAACGGTGCGTCAAAGTCGATCCGGGATTGTGGTTCTCCCGCATCGGTCTCAGTGGTCCTCCTCCTCCTGCTGCTGCGGCTGCTGCGGCAGCTGCCGCATCGTCGGGTCCTCCTCCTCCACGGTTCTCGCGGTCGGCTCTCAACTGCTCAAGCTCTCGCCTCATCTCGATCATAAACGCCCCCTGATCCCTCAACTGCTGCTGCACTGACTCGAGGGAGGCGATCAGGGTGGAGTTGATCGATCCCTGGTCCAGAACGAAATGCTCCTCCTGCGGACCTCGGGTACGATCATCACTAGTGTCGGCCATGGTCTCTGAAAAATCAAAACAACCAAACTAAGGTGCCGATAAATCATCTGTCTGTTTCTCCTCTGGCACTGGTATCTCGGTATCAGAAGAAGGGTGGTCGAGGGGGAACAGGGCGGAGTCGTACTCGGGTTCGGAGAGCGGGTCTGAGCTCCCACGAACCGACCTAGATGAAAGCGGTGCAGCCAGAGGCTGCCTAAGAGACCTCCTGCCCATCATCGTGATCTGGTGAGTAATGCGGATGAGATCTGGAAAACTATGATCAGAAAACAAACCCCTCAGTTCACTAAAGCAACGCGAACTGAAGACCGTAAAGGCTCGGTCAAATTATCTTGTCAATTTTATTTTGGTGAACAAACAAAATATCAGAGCGATTACGTGACCTGTTGGGATATCCGATACTCTCCCAACCGACTGTCCCGCACAGAAGAGTCGGTAATCAGTTGAGAGGAGTACCAGGGGGATCTACCTAGTTTACGGGTCACTCTCTCGCACAATCAAACCAAACAATGAGGGGGTTGCTCTCCCCAAGACAGATTTTTTTCGGTCAAGTGTCTTTTAGGGTCAATAGCTTAAACAGTCCCAATTTTATTATTTTTCTTTTTGGATCTTTTTCAATACAAACAAAGGGCCTAACGAATTTTTCGGTTCTCCTGGTTATTAAGTCCAAAATAGGGGGAGAAGACGAAAAAGCCGATGCGCGGTAAATCAATGATGCATGCAGAGTAAGAGATGCGTACCTGACTCCAGCAGTCTACATGCAGGATGATCCGTGCAGAATTGAAAGACAGAAATAAATCTACCTAAATGGTGCAGGCGGAAAACCGAGTTCCTAAACAGCAGTGCTACTCGAAAGAACGGCTAACCGAACACCAGCCTCCAATCCAAAGAGTCCGGTCTAGACCTACCCCTCCTCTTCTCGACAGGTTGAGTTCAGGAGTAGCGCTTGACGGGGCAGGCTCGCGGCGCGTAGGCTTGGAGGTGGTGGAACGGATATTTTATTATCTTTTTATTTTTGGTCCAATTACCGATCTATAGGTACATGCAGATATATTAGGGTATTTGGATCCTAATTATCACGTCACAATCAAGCGGGAAATCCTACGGCTAGGGGCTCGAAAATCCGCGTGAAACCGTAAAAGGCAGCGAAAAACAAAAACCGCAAAAAAGCCGCGAAAACTCTAAGCTAGCTAAAGGGTCCCCCGAGCACACCGGTGCTCGGTGAAACAGACCTGAAAGTCCAAGTCTCTGTCTGAGTGTACCTGTATTATTACAATAGTTCAAATATTGCAGGAAATGAAGGCTAAACTAAACTAATTTAAACTCGTGGCTATTCTACGGCTCCTGCACTCCTGCTTACTTCTCGCATCCTCCGGCGGCTCTGTAGAGAAGAGAGCCGCCTCTGACTCTCGCGGTTGCTCGTCTTCCGAAGAAAACCGCCTCGGTCTTCAGGCCCTCGTAAGAAAATAAAAAGAAAGTGATCAGACCAGATAAATGTATAAACAGGTCAAGAATATATATACAAAAATATATACAAAAAGCCGCGAAAAAAAGCCGCGGGAAAAATCGAAAACCGACTACTAAGCCGTGCTCCCCGGCAACGACGCCATTCTGATGGGTCAAAAATCCTACTAATCCGGATCTGGTCAAAATATCACTCGGGTCTTTGCGACCTGGATCAATAAGAATCTCGGCTCAATCAAGAAAATTGAGGTTCAGACCACCAAAATCAGAGAAAAATCAATCAAACACGATAGCGGTACTGGCTATTAAATTAGCATGGTATAGCGACCAGGGTCGGACTCAAGGAGCACGTGATAGCCTTACGGCCTACGAAGTAGTCAAAAATATCGAAAAATAAAAGGAAACTATTTTGGGTGGATTTTTAATTTTTTTATATTTTTTTGGATTTTTGGTTAATTATGAAAATGAAGAAGACAAGGAAATAGACCAATTCAAGCAATTATTTACTGCATCAAAAATCACTCAAAAATTCAAATAAAATAGTTTTTTGTGTATTTTATTATTTTTACAGTTTTTAATTAATTTTTGGTATTTATTTGATTTTTATTTAATTTTCTAAAAATCAAACAAGGCAAGAAAATAAGGGTACCGTCCAACCAAGCTTGGAGGACTTAGATAAAATATCTAAAACTCCCCAATAAGCGTGGAGGTAATTTTCCTATAAAGAGAAAGAAACAAGGAAAATTTAGGCCCCACAATTATTATTTTTTGGGTTTTTAAATTAATTATTAGAATTTTTATGAGGTTTTGAGTATTTTGTAATTTTTATGAGTTTTATATAATGAAAAATGACCAAAATTGGTCAGAAAATCAAGCAAGATAAACTAAACAGTAGCTAATTTTTTTATAATTTTTAGATGAGTTTAATATTTTTTGTGATTTTTTAATTCAGACAATAAGGAAAAAGGCTGCTTTTGAATTTTTAAAAATAGCAAAAGGGCTCAAAAATGTTTCAAAAATTTAGTGAAAATTTTACACTATGGCAGGAGCCATGTGTCCAATTTTTACCAATTTTGGAGTTAATTTGATATTTTATATAAGACAATCAAAAGCCCACAGTGTACAAGGACCTGATTGTAAAGAAAATAAGTTTGAAGGACCTAACAGTAACAAAAAGTGAAACCACGGGGGTCCTGGTGCAATTTAGCCAAGAATTCACGTGCGAGGCGCGTGACCTGGGCATACAGGGACCTATATGCAAATACTTTAGGTCCCTGGACCAATTAGTAACACATATTAAAGATCCAGGGGCTAAAGTGTAAAAAGCCCACACATTTCAACACATGTTAAAAAAAATCACGCACAGGGGCATAAGTGCAAATATAAAAACTATCAGGGCCTCTATGCAAATATCCACAAAAATCACGTGTCGAAACACGTGTCCACAATACGTAGGGGTATAAATGCAATTAAAATAAACTCCAGGTCCAAAGTGCAAATTATCCAAAACTAAAATAACTCTACTGAATATTTACAGGAATGAATATTAAAAACTCAAAGCTAGGGGTCCTAAGAACAGTTACCCCTTATTAGCGATCCAAGGGCTGAAAGCGCGCCACGTAGAGATCCGACGGTGAAGGAGAGGAGGCGCCTCGCTCCTGTAACCCTTGGCGTGATCGGACGGCTGAGACAAAGACACGTGGAGGATCTGACGGTGACTGCTCAACTGCGCCTCATCTCAGGATCGAACGGTCTGGATCAACTCCTCCTTTGATCATGCGGTGCTGGCGCTCCTGGAGTGGATGCCTCAGATTGAAACTGGAGCTGGAGGGCGATCCAACGACTGCTGGAGGTCCTCGAAGAACAAGTGGCCGGCGAACTTCACCGGCCCAGTACGCGCGCTCCGAGCCTCTGCGGGGGCTTCTGATGATCGGGGAAGCTTCGCCTTAGCCTCCCACGTATGTGGGACGTCTCCGATGAATCTACAGAGCTCCGGAGAGCTCTGTCGACTCCGGCGGAGGGGAAGCTCCGGTGCTCAAGTGGGAAGACCTCAGATAGCCTTCCTGGAACCTGCAAAATGACACCAAAAAGCTCCTGGGTCGAGAGCAAATTGCCTCGACCCCGTTAGCTATGGTGAAGGTGGACGGTGCGGTGGTGCGGGCGAACTCCGGCGATGCGACGGCGAAGGAGTTCGAACCCCAGCTCCTGTGCGATCTGGGTTGAACGGAGGGGCGGAGAAGGTGCGCGAGAGGAAGGCGAACGTGATGGAAGATTCCGATGGTCAGGACGATGGGTACGGTGGTCGGAATCGGCGCGGAACGGCGATGGGTCGATTTGGGGCTAAATGAAAATTCGAGAATTAGAAAGGAAACTACGGCTACCTGGGCGGATGAGTCGACTGTGGAGGAGCTGGGCTTGCTCCTGGTCCTTGCCTCGAGGACCGTCGGCGTCCGAGGCTCTGGCGCTACCTCCAGGCGGCGCACAGCGGCGCAAGCTCGCCGGATCGATGGCCTCCTTGCTCCCTCCTCGCTGCAACACCCTCTGGGACGAGCTGTCACTATCGCCAAGACGATGGAGGTCACTGGGTGGAAAGCAAATGATCCAAAGATGGGCAAAATGAGAGGCGGAGCTCGGCTTATGTATAATGGGAGGTCCGGGAAGAAGGGCTCGTGTCCGGCTCAATTGAGCACGGATCCCTAGGCAGAAGATCGGGCGAGGTTCCCGGATTGTAGGAGAGTGATTAGGACCCTGGGTTAGGCAAAATGGTGATCGGATCTGGAGGGGATAAATGGGGGAAGTTGGGTCCGCGAAACAGATCCGTGGGAAGTGGTCCACAGGGGGGTGTTGACCGGGGGGTCAACATTCCCCCGTGGACCAATGAGAAGGGGCCACCTGGAAAAGATTTAGAAATTAATTTAAAAATAGCAAATGGCCGATTTAATTAATACTCAAAACATGAGATATTTTTGTTTTAATTTTTTCTATTATTTGGTGATTTTTAATTAATTTTTCAAAATAAAATAATGTATTTACACTATATAGCTATATATAGGTATATATACAATATAGGATTTTATTTTTGATTTTTGATTTTTAATTTGTTATTTTTATACATTTTTATTCCCATTTCATATTTTATTTATTTATAGCATAAAATAAGGAATAAAAGGGTATTTTTATTTTATTTTTATTATTTATATACAAGGGTAAAATAAATAGATATATACATTTATATACATGATATATGTACAATATTATTTTTGGTTTTTAATTTTGTTCTTTTTATTATGTTTTTATTTTTATTGTTTTTATTTTATTTATTTACAACATAATAGGTAGAATATTTACAATAGTTTTGAAATTTTAATTTATTTATTTATAGGGTGAAATACATATTGGAATGGTTGTATGTACATGGTGGATATATACACATGTGCCTCTTTTTATTTTCTTTTTAATTTTTCTATTTTTGTTTTGATTTTTATAATTGTGAATATATATACAATATATACAAGCCATTTTTATTCTATTTTTAGAGGAAAATATATTTATTTTATTTACAAGTATATTTACACACATGAGTCCCTATCTCCCTCTACTCTGGCTTTTATGCGGTCAGGCCCATGTTGAGCCCTCCCTTGGGTTAGGTTGCTCAATATTTATTCTAAATATTTCCCTCTTTTTCTTTTGTCTCTTTATTCTTTTATTTTTGCATAAAAACATGCTAATTATTACTTTTTACACCATGCATGTTTTTGATAATTATTTGTATTTACAGACATATACATGCATTTGCAATGGTTTTTGTAGCTAAAATATAAGAATAAAGAGTGATGAATGGGTATTCATCACTAACCTAGCCTTTCAAGGTACATTATTAAGAGTTTTAGAAGCCTACTGCTCTCTCTCTCTCTCTCATTCTCGCCCTCTCTCTTTCTCTTCTCCAAGAAGTGGCCATCCACTTTGTGTTGAGAAGGAGAGCCTCTCACGCCTTCACCTTCGATGACTCGAGGATCTCCTTCTTCTTTGGGGTTGCTTGCTCTTAAGGAAGACGACGGATTTCGTTTGACGAAATCAAGGGACTCATTGCTTGGATCTTCATCGAAGATTGCGGGAGGATCGCGTCTCATCATCGCGCCCACAAGTGCGTTCTTCGTGGATCGGACTTAAGACAGGAGGATCTCTTGTTTGGGATCTCATGATTACAACCACGCTCCAAGAGGTATTCCTTATACTTTGTGGTTTGATGAAACGATCCGAGAAATGTTCTTGTGATCATGTGGTTTCATCACTTGAATTAAAATTTTAAATTCCACTGCATCTAGCGACTAGTGCGACTAATTGCTCCGATCGCATACGATGCGATCAACACGCTTCCGTTATGCGCTTGAGGATTCTCAATATCCTTCAACCCCCCCCCCCCCCCCCACCCACGCGCCACCCTGCTCCTGCAAGCTCCAGCTGCACCCGCTGCCTCCGTCGCTCGCCTAAATGCAAGCTCCAGCACCCCATCTGTTGTGCCTCTGCCCCCCTCGCCTCCGTCCTTCGCTCGCTCGCGTGCGAGCTCCAGGCAACCCCCGTGCCTCCTGCCCCCGCGAGCTCCAGCCCCGCAACCCTCTCCTTCCTTTTTTTAATTAATCTCAACTGTTGGATCACGGATTGGTTAGATTAACTTAGTCATCTGGTTGGGTTAATGAACTAAACTAATGGAGGGTTATGTGTGTAAAACAGAACAGTTATTCGGGTTTCTCGATGTAATTTGTGATTATCAAGGGTTCCTAGGGTAATTATGAAATTACTCAGGGTTATGAATGTAATTATACACCCATAACCCTGACTAATTTCATAATTACCTCAAGAACCCTCGATAGAGGGATGTGAGGGAGTGGACATCATGGTGCTTGGTGTTACAACAGACCTCTGTAGTACTGCAGAGGATCCATTCTAGAATATAAAACAATGTTACCACAAAACGAAGTTATTGCCCTTTCTGTACAACAAGATGGACATAGTTTGCTTCTATCCCGCATGCTCATCTATTGTCGATTGATTATATTGAGAGAGTTAAATCTACAAGGGAATCCGCCTTTTTGCTGAACAATATAGAAATAGATGAGCTCGTATCTGCTCAACAAGAACATAGTCTACTTCTCTGCATCACTCTTTGATATAACTCTTCGTTGAATATTTTTTTTAACCCACTCTTCGTTCAATATTGAAACCACTTCCACTTCTGTGTACGCATCAAACAATGTTGGAACCATACCATTTTTGAAGATGGTACACAAGGTTAATATATATATATATATATATATATATATATATATATATATATATATATCAATTACGATACTACCGTATTAATTACATAAAATAGTTGTGAAGGTTAAATTACATCGTCTATATTTTTCATGTAAATATTAGTCTTTTGAACTTATTTTCTAATAAATTGTAGATTTCTTATTCAATTTTATATAAAATGATATCATATATGTCACACTATCCAGATTCTTTATCAATGATATTTACATCTTTTAAAAAAAATATATTCTAATATTTTCATTTTTAAAAATCTATACTTTGGAATTTGAATACTTACAACAAGAACTACACTTGTTCAAAATTTGTATCGAATGAAAAATAAAATACATAATTCTATATTTTTTATTATCAACAATCAGAAATATTAATGTGCATATTAAGAAAATGAACATGCTTATATACAGATAATGTCAACATCGATTACAAAGAAATAATACCTTATCTTAATTGCATAAAAATATTTAACACATAAATATTGCCATTTCGAGAATGTAAATAAATGTCGTTAATAGTTAGAAGACCCAACATTAGAAATGAACTAAAAGAGTTCAACAAACCATTAGTATAAACTAAACAATAGTATAGAATTTAACGTTGCTTTTCTTAGAAGAAAAATCATTGGAAGTAATTTCATGAAGAATATAAAAGCTTTTATTGGAAGTAATTTCAAGGAGATACCGTGTAATTAAATTATCTCTCATAAAATTTCTTTTAACAGCGCCAATAAAAATCTAACGGCACATACACTCACTACTCCCATAACCATGAAAAAAATCCATGCACTCATGAATACAAATAAATTGTATTTGAATACACAGTAAATGACGTTCTTATTCAAACTTCCTAATAACCATGCAAATAAATCTAAAGATATACGCACCACAGGCCAGAGGATCGTCTGCTGCTGTGCATTCCCCGGCTGCAACGCAGGAGATGCGTAGGATGCGAGATGGACGATCCGACTGAGAGACCGACCATCCCCGACCCCCACATCCGGGTCGTCCACCCCGGATCCGATGCATCCCCTGCCTTACAGCAGGGGATGCTACAGCAGACGATCCACCCCCAGACCACAGGCTATCTATTTGTATACGAACAATAAGAAGTAACCCAGAACTGATGTCAATGCAGCAACGGACCACACGAATATGGATAAAGCTGTGGATTCTACGATAGTTGCAACCCTGTAAGAGAAGAGGGCCGTGAGAGCAACGGAGAGAACCCACACGGCTGCTTTGAAGAAGCGATGTCTCCTGGACGGTGTATCTCTGATCTTCTCGAACTCGTGCATGCACAGGTAGAGTAGTCCGAGGAGAGTGAAAGAACCCACGACGAAGAAGACAGTGCCCTTTTCCCCCTTGGTCTCAATAATGGAAGTGATAGCGCTATAAATCATAAAGCAGAAACCTACGTAGGGAAGACATGATACAGCCCTGGACAAGATAGAGCGGACAATGGAGACGTTGATGATGGCCAAAAGGGTCGAAGTATGTTTTGTAGGTCGACAAAGGTCAGCATTGGGTTGTCCGGCATTGTTCGATCCTTCAAGCTTTATGGCAAGACAGGTGTAAATCTTGTCGTGCCCTGAAGATATCGACATGAAAGGTAATTAAGTTTCTGTGTGGGATTGTCCATCTGCTGCGATCTGTATATATAAGGAATTTCCTTCTTCGTGTCGGTCAATGATCTTGAAAGAGCATGTTGCTATGAAATTTCTAGGACGAGACTTTGCCTCAACTTCCGCATAAGTACCAATATTATAATCTTTTCCTTCTGCGCGTTTTTCCCGCAATTGATGGTCCACTCCACACGGAGCAGATTTATTGCAGATGAGGACGGTTAAGTTCACATAACAATAATAGCAGCAATAAAAATAAATAAATTGCACTGTAGAACATACGTGAAGAAAGAAAAACAAAAGCAAGGAGAGGAATGATTTTTCGAGATTTTTATTCCAAAATCCAACCTTATAGATTGAATTTTAGATTAATGCTCTATATATCGTGTAAATTTCACTCAGATTTGAGCTTATTTGTTATTTTATTTTAAATGTCAAATATTCAGTCAAGATCTAAACAACTTAAGTTCCATTTAAAAAGAATCTTAAACCATCAAGATTAAATGGTAGAAAAGCTCGGATTTCAGCGAAATTTAGAAGATATGAAGGACATTAATCTAAAATTCAAATTATAAGATTAAATAGCAAAAAAAAACTCGGATTTGACCAAGTATCCTCTTCCGCATGGGTAAGGTTGCTTCTGACCAATTTCCAAAGAAAAAGATTCGAGAACAACCAGAAATGAGAAAACTTCCCCGGTAAACACCATCTCCGGTCGGAATCCGCTCATGACGTTCTTTGACATGTTGCCGCCCCAAGGTCGACGCCCTTCACTGCAGGAAGCCCACCATGGCGGGCTCCCTCATGGTATCGTCGGATCCGAAGAGCTGGTCATGCATAGCCCAGTAGGGGGACCCAGATTAATTAAGGTCGTCTGAAGAATCCGGGTCAGCAACAGACAAGCGAGCGTGTGAGCGAAGGAGAAGGGGAGCTGAGGGCTGAGAGTCGTAGAGGTTTCTATGGCGTTGGGAGATTCTTGCTGACTTTATGGAGGCGGAATTAGGGACAGGGGAGAGATTGTTCGTGCAGCACCGGCAACCATGGAAAAGTTGCCATCAAACCCCTATAAATAGCTGATTATCCCATTTCCAATCTTAAAATTCCTAAAGCATTATACTCCCATATACATACAATATCCTATAAATAAACCATCTTATCTCTCTTCCTTCTCATCATTTATCTTCTTTACTCAACTATTAGTAGATTTTTCTTGACAAAGGTGATGTCGCAATAGAGAGGATCCTCTGCTGTAGGATCTGCTGCAACAGACGATGTAGTAGGGATGTGGGTCGCTCCATCATGATCCAGTGGTTCCCACGAATTCACACTTTTTATGGGTTCTGACCGAGAAAATTTGTGGGAACCGCCGGTCCACATCCCTACTGTAGAGTCTGCTGCAGCAGAGCCTACAACAGAGGATCGGGTTCTATATCGCAAACCAGCTTATCGCATGAGATGCAGGTGACGTCTGATGGGTGAGTGGAGCCCTAAGAACTTAGTGAGAACAACCTTTCAGTCATAATGTCATGAGATTTCACGATCCTTCCACTCAAAATCACCTTACATGATTAAGTAATCATAAAGGTTTTATGGCATTATTCTAGAGATTTTTTTATAATCTACTCTTATACGGCAAAAAAAGAGAGACATGAAGCTAGCATTACTATGTTCATTGATATCCCACTCATCTTTATGTAAAACTTGCTGGCCTGAACCATGAGACCACTTGTGTCATAGGTGCATATCATGTTTGACATTATCATAATGTCATGAGGCTGACTCTACTTGATTACAAACCTCATAACTAATCAGTTTACCTAGTGTATGAAGTTCTCTACTTGAAGCAAACCAACATCTAAGTTCTTCAAAAACTTCTGTAACTGGAATAAGTAACAAAACCAACATCAAAGTTCTTTTAATAATTTCATAACCAGAATATGTAACACAATTTTGTTTTCATTCACCATATTTTATGTCATTAAATTAACTAATTATTGCTAATTTAGCTACCACAGAGTAAACATATTATATGGTTTTTTGTTAGCAATATAGGAATCAATTTAAATGAGCAAAAAAAATAGTTTGAATTATGAACTTAACAACAAAATAAATAATATAAAATATTAAGTTATTATATAATATAATGAATATATAGAGTGAACGTTTGATGAAGCAATGGTGAATAATCAAAGTTAAGATTGATGATGATAACGTTTAGAAGAGAGATTCTTTTAGATGCTTGGGATTTATTTTACAACATTAAGGGAAATTGATGGAGATATCAATAAGAGAATAAATGCATGCTGGTTAAAGTAGAGAGTTCTCTTTGATAAGAAAATTCCTTTAAAAATCAAAGAAAAGTTTTACAAAGCAACTGTGAGACCTGTTATGCTTTATGGATATGCATGTTGGCTTGTGAACCATAGACATGTGCAGAGAATTGCAGTAGCAGGAATGAAAATGCTAAGGTGGATATGTGGACACACACACACACGTTAAGATCAGATTCAGAATGATGTAATCCGAAGAAAAGTTGGTGTGGCTCTGATCGAAGATAAGATGCAAGAAAACTACTTAAGATGGTTTGACCATGAGCAAAGGAGATCTGTTGATGCACTAGTTGAGATATGCGAGTTTTGGGGTGTTGAACCGACTAAGAGAAGACGAGGAAGGTCAAAGAAGTGTTTGAATGAGACTATACGAAGAGATCTTAGTTTTTTGGATCTAAACTCGAGATTGGCCCAAGATAGATCTGAACGGAGCAAACAATCCACATTGTCGACCCTACTCAATGTGGAAAAATGCTTTGTTGTTGGTGGTGGTTGATGAGCGCGAGAACCGAGCGACTAAGGTAAGAAGGTATCAATGGTCGTTGCGACCTCACCCTCTCGGATCGAACTCAATCAAGAAAACAAAGAAGACCACCAATCAAAATATCAAACAAATCATGCAAATAGCGGTCTCGCTATTTTATTTTACCTGGTATAGCTACCAGGATCGAACACAAGGAGCACGGTTTGGAAAAACCTATGAAGTAGTCAGAAATCAAAAACAAGTATTTTTGGTGGACTTTTAGATTTTTAAATTTTTTTGGATTTTTCAATATTAGAAAAAAGGGCTAAAAACACTAAGAAAACAACAATCAAACAATTATTAACTACCTTAAAAACACTCAGAAAATTCAAATAAAAATATTTTTAGATTTTAGAAATATTCAGATATTTTGATATTTTTCTTGGATTTTTCTGAATTTTAGTTGCTTTTATAAGAATGAAACAAGTCCAAAAAAAGACAAGCTGTTGTGCAGCCAGAATCTAAAGGCTATTTAAAAATATCTAAATAGCATATAAAATTCAAGCAACAATTTTATTGTAAACTTTAAATAAAACCCTAACTACAGATACTGAAATTGTAATTCTTTTTATTTTTTAAGAATTTGTAATGATTTTTCTAAGTTTTTTATTGTTTTTCAATTTTTAGGATTTTTATAAATCCAAAACAACGAAACTTGGATAGAAGTAAAAGCACACAAAAACAAACACAAAATAATTTTTTTGGATTTTTAGAGGGATTTTAATATTTTTTAGTTTTTTCTAAAACTGAACGAGAGAAATTTTTTGGATTTTTGAATTTTTTTTTAAATATCAAATGAAAAAAAAATGAGTCCAAAAATTCATAGAAAATTTTACATCATGGCAGGAGCCATGTATCCAAATTTCATAGAGTTTGGATGAGAATTGCTATTTTATTCAACCAATCAAAGACATACATCACACAAGGACTTAGTTGCAAGGAAAGTATAATTCATGGGCCAAATGATAACACGCATAAAAAGTCCAAGAGGCCTATTATAATTTTCCCATGAATTTAGCACATGTCCAAAACAACCACGCACAGGGGTATGGATGTAAATATAGAAACTATCAATTTAGACATACATTCATTTCGGTTTGATTATACAGTTCAACAACTTTTTTCTCAACAGTCCGATTTAATTTGATTTTAAGTAATTATGATGTCATCGTTCGATTGAATTGATTTAACTATATGATTCAACCCGATCTGACCATTTCGACAAGGTTTTCGATTCGGATCTGGTTTAAGAACATTCATGTATATACTTATTTATTTGTTTTTTATATTTTATCCTTATATTTCGTACCTAATTTCCCCCGCTCCCCTCTGGAATCACAACCGCTTCCAGTTCCACCTCCATACCCCGCAAAGACCGTCCTCCTCCCACTCTCGGCCTCGCGCTCACGAGGTACGCCTCTCCTCACCATGTACTCCTCCTCTCGGCTCCGGGGACTACTAAAGGTCCTCCTACCCACTTTCACCTCCCATTCCGATATCCTCGAAGCACCCCTTTTTATCGTATATGCCTTCTCCCAGCCGGCCAGGGATAGTAAATGCCTCTCCGTCTCCAACACCACCTCCTCGAGGATCTCTTGCTCTAAAGTATCATCTCTCTCTCTCTCTCTCTCTCTCTCTCTCTCTCTCCCTCTCTCTCTCTCTCTCGTGGTTGTTCCAACTAGGGTTTGACTCGCTGCTCAACCCAAGATGTCAAATAGCATATATAAAAGGGTAAATTACAATTTGGGTCTGATACCAGAATAGGTCCTGATCTTTAAATTGTAACGATTCAGGTCCCAGGACCATTTAGGAAATGGAAATTTTGGGATTCATGATGACTATGCCCTTATTGGAAAGTGAATGAGGGTTGGGTTCCAACTTTTAAACAAGGGCATACTTGTCATTAGCTTCAAAAAGTTCCTTACATTAATGGTCTTGGGACCCGAATCGTTACAATTTAAAGATCGGAACCTATTCTGAGATCGGATCCATAGATGGGGATCCAAATTGTAATTTACCCTATATAAAAAGCAGTATCATATGGTGTGGTACAAGCAAACAATATAAGAAATACGGGAGATATGTTGCCTCCATTTGATGGAAGATAACCACATCGCAAAATTGCCGTAGAGCTGATATCATCTGGGAAATAATACATACAATCAAATAAGGAATATACACAGAGTAGTGTCGAAACTCCCAGCACAAACAAGTCCTTCAAATGCAAAATCTATCAAACATATATTATCAACATATTATGTGACGGAAAATGTCTATTATTAGGCAAACTTGTGGATGGATATCTTCACCCATAACTTCAGAGTATTGTAATCACTTAGGAATACAACAAAGTTCATATAAGATACTAAATATGCAATCATTACTTATTATATGTAAGGATTAGCTTACCACGTTGCATCCATCATTGTTTGTCGCAAAGAAATCATGAAGACATTTCTCTAATCGTGCTCTCTTTACCTTTCTTCTTCTTCTTCTTCTGTTCTCTCTGTCTCCAAATCATCCTTGTCGGACTCACTGTATGTGAAAAATCTGCTCCCTGTATCGAATTCACATTCATCCTCTTCCATGTTGTCCTTAACTGAAGAAGTAGATCGAAATAAAAATTCCAATATGCGTTGCAAGTTATCATAAATAATAATTAAAATATGTGGCATAACATGCGTAAAGAAGAAGACGTGAGATGATCATCTTATGTTAATTTATTAATTTATTTATGAAGATAGATCATCAAATGCATTTGAATTTGTGAAAAGATTACATACCAGGTGAAAGATTCATACCTTCGCTTTCTTTTTCCAGCCAATCTTGGACGCATAGCACATCTTCACTGCAAATTTTCATTCTCTTGTAACGATACTCAACTCCTCCCCAAAGATCGATGGCACTAAACGCATGTTTTTGTTGTTTGACAAAAGTGGCGACTGCACGTTTTTTTGCAACAGCAGTAAGTGGTATTGCAAAAACATCTCTAGCTATTTTCCCCAGTTCTGGAAACTTTTCAATATTACGACTCCACCATTCCAAAACATCAAAGTTACCATTACATGGCTCGCATCCTTCTGTCAAATACTTATCCAGATCATTTAGATACTCCTTAGTCATGTTCTCAGAGCTACTATTTTTCTTCTGAATAGATAGGCCCCTTGCAATTACAAGAGGAATTCTATAGGGGGCAGTACACGGCACTCTCCCATTGGTATTACCAGGGGTAGCATATGACATAATGACTTCTATAATTTGAGATCTGAATTCGTCCAATTCTTTCCGTGCATCTTGTTTAAAAATCTTTGTGTAATAATATTCCAGCTTTTCCATCTTGTACCTCGGATCTAGAAAAGATGCAAGTGATAAAAGATTCTTGTGCGAGTTCCAGTATGCATCAAGACCACTTTCCATGGCTTTGACCATCGCAGTGATGTCTGCATCCCTATTTTGGTACTGCTCTGCAAGAAACAGTTTTAACTCACAAAACTCGATGAAAAAGAGACTCGATATGATAGAATCCGATCTTGTCAGTAACTTAGAGGCATCAAGAAAACGATTCCAGCATTCTACCAACATTGTCGCAAGCTCCAATTCTTTTTCATTTAGCAAGCTCTGGGGTGACTCGGATGACAAATATTCTTTAAGGGATTCGCGTGCCGATCGCCATGTCCGGTAAGAACCACTGTGACACACTTTCTCAAGTAAATCAGCACAAAGGCTTAGACCTTTTCCAGCTGCTTCACCAATGACGCTCACTGCACATTCAATACGATAATGGAGATTCTTGGAGAACAAAAAATCCCTGAAACTATATTTTCTGTGACTGTCAGAGAAGCAATTAACAATGTCTATTGTGCCGTCATTCAGTGTAATTGCTAGCACCTTGTGCACGCTTCCGATCATATCCTTGTGAAGTATATATTCAGGAGTTCCACCGTTCATTTCAAATATTGAGAAGAGATGCATAAACAATACTGACTTGATGATCTTCCTTCGTAACTTCCAGGAATTATCAATGAATTGTGCTGTGATATATAAAAATGGATAATATGTGGAGATGGATAAACTGATCTTTGAAGATAAGCCCTTGAAAACTTGACAAAGCTTATCCTTTTCATTTCCATGTATTTCCCAGAACATCTCGCCAACCATTGACTCTGACGGCGGGATGTAATCATGGCACAATGATTGAACATATTGGCCAAAAAAATAATGAGATACCATATCAAAAGGATAACCATGAGCTATCATAGCTTTCACAAGCAAGTTTGTACACTTATGCGTATCCTTGAGATTGTGATTTTTAAGTGCACTGCTGCCATCTGCTCTCTCTGTGGAGTCCTTCCATCTGGGGCATGTTTTCATATGATTCTTCAGATGAGTCGTACCCCTCGAAGATATGTCTTGAAACTCTATCTCGCAGTGCCGACACTTCACAGTGAAAATCTTCACCTTAACCTCCTTTCCCTTCACAGTTACTGACCCCATTTCACTATCTATATCATCTAAGTGCGACCAGCATTGAGACGATCGTGCTCTTTTCTTTCTCTTCTCCTGCTCCTTACCATCAGTATCAGAAATTACAAGTGGTTGATTGCCACTCATGGTACAAGAGCCTAAGTAACAAAAGGATATGAAGGATCAAAGGAATTGTAGTCTACGAAAAGCGTACGAGAGAATAAAACAGAGTTGCAGACTTGATGAAACAGGTACAACCAACAAGGTAAATACATGCATCTATGATATGTAAATGTTGATATTCAAAAGCATGCACACACCCGGAATACGATGGAGAGGATCTGAGCTCTGCAGGGAGAAGAGAAGGGATGCCCCTTTCAGATGGAGAACAATCTTGGCAGAGGGATGTGCTGCTGGAGGGAGATCAATGTCTTGCAGGGAGATGGATTGTTGACTCCCGCGAAGGTAATTTAAGAATATGAGAAACATGGTGCTGCCCATACCTTCTTTTTAATTTATCCTACTATTTTTTTGTGGTCATTGCACAAAAGATCTCGTATAAGATCAAATAACAAATTTATGTTGCTTCTGTATCCCGTGACACACTTTTCTTGTCATTTCTTCCTTAAACAATTGAGCCATCTATTAATTCAAATTGAGACCAACCAATCGAGATCAAAATGGAGCCATCCATTAGTTCCAATGTTTTCATTTCTGGTACATTAACGCTAGAAATTCATTAGAAATTACAAGTCCGTCAGTCTTTGGAAAAAATCCAACCGCCTCAAAGTTGCTCGCAGATCATTTGATTATTTTCTAATTTAGGCCTAGAAGCTCCCCTGAAATGCCAAGATCTAGTTGTGTAAATCTCATCACGTGCAGCCCAACCTCATATCTTTGTAGGAACTACCAAGGGTTCCCAGATCTCAGCATCATCTTCATGGAGGATCGGAGGGGTTGTGGCATTGTCGACTATCAACGTTGCATCCAACACCAGAGTGTTGGGGACAAATCCGAATCATTTCCGCTCGGATGCCTGTTGGTGGGAGTTAACCTACAGATACGAATACGGGTGTACAATCGATCACGTCCACAAAAGTACAAGAAGAAGAATACGGCCATGATATCACGATGGTTATGCAACTCTAGCGACCATTGGGAAGAAGAATTACTAGAAAGTAGAACGAGTACAACTCTCACTGTTCTCTCTCTCTTCTCTTCTATGCCACATTCTTTTTCTCTTAGGGCCCGTTCGGTTCGGCAATAAACAGGAGGAATAAGGATGGGGAATAAGGAGAATAAGGTTCTATTCTTTGTTCGGCTGGAGGATATAAATAAGGGGAATAAGGTGAAATAAAGGTAGGTAATGTGGGATAAAGATAGGAATAAGAGTGAAATAAGATGAAATAATGGGGAATAATCGTACCACGGGAAATCGTGTCGGAAGGAGAATAGTCCCCTTATTCCGAGGCCTATTCTCCAAACGAACAGGCCCTTATGATATTCCCTCTTGATGTGGTGTGGTGGAAATTCCTCCATCGCCCTCTATATATAGCCAAATTATAAATCTATAGTCTTATTCCCATCAGGAATACATATAGAATACAACGTAATTATTGTTAAGATTAGAAGTTCCATCACTTTTGGATTTACAGTCTTAATATGACTTCTATTTCCAACAATCTTCTTCTAAAGTTGAGTTGAACCTCATCACGATCTTTCCATCTTTTTTAGTCTACATCGAGATATCTTTGTCATTTGTAGGTCCTGTCAGCAGGGAGGTGCCAAGAAGGTGATCATATCGGCTCCTAGCAACAACACGCCGGTGTTCATTGTCGGTTTCAACAAGAACGAATACAAACTGGGCAGTAACACTGTATCCAATGCTAGCTGCACTGCAAACTGCTTGGCATCGCTGGCCAAGGTCTTTTTATCCGTTCTTATGAAAACATGTCTTTACCGTGAAAAGGGAAATATAACAGTGGATTTTTTCGACAGGTTATTCTCATAAATTTGGAATTGTCGAGGGATTGCTGACCACAGTGCACGCCATGACAGGTAAAAATTACAGTGTTTCCATATGTAATATTGCTTTGGCCACTAATGGCATTTTTTTTGCGATCAACAGCGACACAGAAGACCGTCGACGGATCGTCCAGCAAGGACTGAAGGGGCGGATGGGTGGCCGGTTTAAAACATCATCCCCAGCAGCACTGGAGCTGCAAAGGTTTTGCATCTGAAATCATAGTTGATAATTCTTTTTCCGTGTTTGAGACAATGCTTAACTTTCAATTCTCACTACTGGTTAGGCTGTAAATGGGAAGTTGACCGGTATGGCTTTCTGAGTTCCCACCTTTCATGTGTCGGTGTTTGATCTCACTGTCAGGCTCGAGAAGAAGGCCTCATATGATTAGATCAAGGTGGCAATCAAGCATATATAGATTTTGTAACATAAAATTTGAACCACCAGACTATTGAAGTCGGTTATTTGTTGGTCCACCTTTGGCTATATTCTTTTAATCTAACACCGAGCTGAAAATTTAATGTAGGGAAGTTTCTGAGGGATCGCTTGAAGGCATCTTAGGCTACACTGAAGGCGATGTGGTTTCCACAGACTTCCTGGGTGATGATGACAGGTATGAACCATAAGCTGAACTACATGTCGTTAGGTCTTGCCGACTAAGTTTTCGATGTATGCTTCCTAGATCTTGTTTCCAGGTCGAGTATCTTCGATGCAAAGGTGGGGATTGCACTGAGCGACAAGTTCGTGAAGCTGGTATCATCGTACGACAACGAATGGGGATACAGGTAGAACACTGAACGCTGAATAAATTAACGTTTGCCAGATAAACATCTAAACTGGAAATTTTTTAAGAGGCAGTGAAAGGCCAATGTTGGCTTTTTTCATTCCATTTCTATCTCATGTATTTTGTCTGATTAAAATTTCTGTCTTTTCTGTTTTCGTTTTGGAAGCTCGAGTGTGTATTGGATCTCATCATCCATATGTCAAAGGAAAGGGCTATCCGAAACGACTTAAACCGGGAACGTGGAGCTGTCACTGTCACTGGGAATAAGTGATGGGTCATGTCGCAACGAGGACTGTTGAGAGGCACTCTACCCACAAATCCTAGGGGTAGATTGGTCATGTTATACATCACTCTACCCATAAACCCTAGGGGTAGATTTGTCATTTTATACTCTAATTGCATTGTAACCTTAGGCCTCTCTACCTATATAAAGAGCCTTAGGGATTCCCTTTCTCAATAAGAAAAAGATTTATCTCCTTCAACTTGGTATCAGACGCCCCCCCTTCCCCCCCCCCTCCCGCCTGCTCCCGATCTCCGGTCGCAGATCCACCGCCTCCGTCCCGTGTCCCAACATTCGCAGCCTGCTTCACCCACCGCCTCAGTGCCATAGCTGGCCCAACCCCAATCCCCCCTCGGCGTCATCCGCCTCCTGATCCAAATCCCCAGTCGACCGCCGCCTCTCGATTCCCCTCCCAATCGCCCGCCGATCCCGATCCCAAATCCCCTGAGCATCGCCCCCCACTCCCAATCACCCGCCGCCTCCCAACCCAGACCCCCGCCCCCTGAGAATCGTCCCCCCCCCCCCCCCCCCCCAATCGCCCGCTGCCTCCCAACCCAGACCCCTGCCCCTGAGCATTGCCCCCTTCCCATTCACCCGTCGCCTCCCATCCCCCCCTCCCAATAGCCCACCGCCTCCCAATCGCCCCCCCCCCCCCAAATCCCCATAACCCTGCCCTCGTGACCCATGTGCCCGTGACCACCAACCTGTCTCCCAATCCCAACCCAGACCCCTTGTTCCCTCTGTCCCCCAACCTGTCTCCCAATCCCAACCCAGACCACCAACCTCTCTCGACATCGACTCCAGCAGAACTGTCTTGCGGTTTTCGTCTCCTCCAGCCTCTTTCCCAGACATTCACACATGCCGTCATTCAACCTCCGTGTGAAATGATCTAGGGACGCCTTACTTTCCCTTGTCTTCCTTTTAATACAGCATGTCTGATTTCTTTTAAAAAAATATCACAATCAGATGTGACATCACCAGGATATGATGGATGAAGCACTCGGCTACCCTCATTTGGGTCGATCCCTAAATTGGACGACGCCAACTACCCCAAGTGGTCCTGCATGTTCCTCATGATGGTACGTGGATACGATAAGGAACACATTCTCTTGGAATCAGAACCTGCTGACAAGACATGCAAAAATGCAACTTGAGACAAAGATGACGGAATGGTCAGTTCGTGGATTATGGTCAGTGTCATTGACCGGATTGCTGATGAACTCGTTTATTACAAAACTGCCCATGATATGTGGACCTCTCTTCAAGCCATATATGGTCAGGATAAGAATTCAACCAGGATGTACCAGATGTACTTTGATATGCTCAACATGAAGCAAGCAGAACGCTCACTATCTGAGTATTTTTCTCTCTTGATATCTCTTTTTGAGAGATATAATGCCTGTATCCCAGACTGCACATGTCCGACTCAGAAACAACATCGCCAGCAGATGTCAGTCCTTGTATTTCTTGCCGGACTCGATTCTGGCTATTCTGCTGCTCGCGATCAAATTATCACAGCGGCAACTCTCCCCGCCATTGAAGAGGCATACAGTACCCTGAGTCGCCTTTCTATTCCTCCTACGAGTGCTAAAGGCACTGATCAGGGGAAAATTTCTGCTCTCGCTGCCCCATCTAGACGTGGAAGTCCTGGCACCTTCAGGGGTCGTGGTCGAGGATGCTTCACTCCAGGACGTGGTCGTAGCACAATCCAGTGCTCTTACTGTCATAAATTTGGTCATACATAAGTTGTATGCTACAGCAAACATGGCTACCCTACTCCTAGTGCTTGATTGGCCAATGAAGGAGACAGTCCTACAGTGGAGGTCCCTAGACGGGACTTCGATGATTTAATGCAGCATTTCAACATGTTACAATCGAACGAGTCCTCTACCTCATATCAGGATAATAGTGTAGACACTGCAGCACTGGCACGATCAGGTATCTTTATCGCGTCTGCAAATAGAATTACAAAATCAGAATGGTTGATTGATACAGGTGCTTCCACTCATCTGTGTGGCGAACGAACTCTCATACAAGAGATGCGTAATGTCCCTCCTGGACGAACTGTATAGGTTGTTGATGGACGATTTTCCCCAATAAAAGGAAAAGGCAATGTCCATCTAACTCATAATATCAGACTCAACAATGTTTTATTTGTTCCGGATTTTCCCATCAGTCTCTTTCAGTTAGTCAGATTTGCAAAGAACTCAACTGTTGAGAAATATTTGACGCCATATCTTGTGTGTTTCAGGACATATTAACTGGGAGGACGATTAGTGCGGGCCGTGAAGAAGGGGGAGTATATCACCTTGTCCAGTCCTCTGACACTACAGCTTACTCTGGGACCACTTTCTCTGCATCCTCTAGTGCTCTTTGGCACCAACGTCTAGGTCATCCTTCTGTTCACAAGCTTCGACGAGTTCTTCCCCAACTCCCTCCCACTGTCAACCTAGAGTGTGAGGCCTGCCAACTGGAGAAACATCACCGGAGTTCCTTTCCTTCGTCGAGTACCATTCATTCCAATAGTCTATTTGAACTTGTTCATCTTGACATATGGGGACCTAGTCGTTATCCTGATCGATTGGGAAATAGATATTATTTGGTTATTATAGATGACTTTTCTCGTGTGTCTTGATCTTTCTTAATGAAAAATAAGTCTGATGTCTTTCAAATCATTGTTCACTTCATACATGAAATAAAGAATCAGTTCGGAACCACCATAAAAAACCCTTAGATCTGACAATGCTAAGGAGTTGGTCTCACATAACATGCAATCATTCTTAGCGTCTCAAGGCATTTTGCATCAAACCACCTGTCCTCATACATCCCAGTAGAATGGAGTGGCGGAGCGTAAACATAGACATATTCTTGATATTGCTCGCACAATACTCATTGACTATCATGTGCCATCTACATATTGGGGTGATGCGGTACTAACTGCCACATACCTTATTAACCGCATGCCTGCTACTCCTATTGACGAGCAGATACCTATTGAGGTTCTTTTCCCAGGAAAAATCATATTTCATGTCCCTCCAAAGGTCTTTGGTTGTGTCGCCTTCGTTCATCTCCTTGATCCTGGTAGAGATAAACTATCAGCCAGAGCAGTCAAATGTATTTTTCTAGGATATGCTCGAAACCAAAAAGGTTATAGGTGCTATGACCCACGTTCCAAGAGATACTACATGAGTGCTGATGTCACTTTCTTTGAATCTCTCCCTTATTACTCACGATCTGGCACCCATGTATCACCTCCCCCCGTTACCACTTCTCCTCTTCCTATTCCACTTCCTCAGGATGATTACACCCCTTCTGCGCATGCACGATCTCCTCAGGTATGTCCTTCGACCGAGTTATTACAAACTGAAGACACAGATGTTGATATAGGTATCTCCGCCAACCCAAGGGAAGCTCCACGTGATATACCTATCGCGCTTCGAAAGGGAACCAGGCAATGTCCATCACGATACAGTATGAAGCATCCAATATCTGCTGTGGTAACTTTTTCCGGACTCGGTCCTACATACAGACAGTTTGCCCAGGCCATATCGAGTACCATTATTCCTCGCAATCATACAGAAGCCATTCGGGACTTGAAATGGCGCCTAGCGATGGAAGAAGAGATGTCTGCCTTGATCTCTCCGAACACATGGACACTTGTAGATCCACCAAACGACAATAAAATTGTTGGCTCCAAATGGATCTTCACTGTGGGGTACAATTCAGATGGGTCTATTTCATGCAACAAAGCCCGACTTGACGCAAAAGGGTTCACGCAAACTTATGGTGTTGATTTCTTTGATACCTTCTCGTTGGTTGCTCGTTTATCCACCATAAGAATTCTCATGGCAGTTGCGGTACAACTTGATTGGCCCTTGCATCAACTAGATGTGAAAAACACATTCCTTTATGGGGACCTCCAAGAAGTCGTGTATATGCAGCAACCACCCGGGTTCGAGATTCAAGGGGAGTGTCAGAAAGTCTGTTCGCTACGTGATGAATACCCATTCATCACTCTTTATTCTTCTATTTTAGCTACAAAAACCTTTGCAAATACATGTAGATATGTGTAAATACAAATAAATACCAAAAGCATGCATTGTGTAAAAACCTATAATTAGCATGTTTTTGTGCACGAAATAAAAGAATAAAGAGCAAAAAGAAAAAGAGGAAATATTTAGAATAAATATTGAGCAACCTAACCCAAGGGAGGGCTCAGCATGGGCCTGACCGCATAAAAGCCAAAGTAGAGGGAGATAGGAGCTCATGTGTATATACTTTTGTAAATAAATAAAACTTTATATTTTCCTCACCCAAAAATATACTTGTACATATTGTGTGTATATTCTATTAAAAACAAAATAAAAAGATAAAAAGCAAAAAGATCAAAAACACCCTGCCTTCACCATGTGTATAGACCATCATCTTGTATTTATTTAACTTTGTAAATAAATTAAATTATTTTCTAAACTTTTTGTAAATATTCTATGTTACATATTGTAAATATATAAAATAACAAGAAACAAAACAAAAATCAAATAAAAATCACAAATTGAAAATACAAAAAAATACATTGTATAAATACCATGTATATAAATGTATTCAACTATTTATTTCACCCTTGTATATAAGTGATAAAAATCAAATAAAAATATTCTTTTATTCCTCATTTTATCTTGTAAATAAATAAAATACAAAAGGAGCATAAAAACACATAAAAATAACAAATAAAAAATCAAAAATAAAAATCCATATAGTGTACATATACCTATGTATATAGCTAACCTATTTTTATTTCCAAAAATTAATTAAAAATCACCAAAAAATAGAAAAAAATAAAAGAAAAATATTTCATGTTTTGAGTTTTCCCTAATTCGGCTATTTCTACCCTAAAATAAATAAATAAAAATCGCACACACGTGGCAGCGTCTGACTGGTCCACGGGGGAATGTTGACCCCGGTCAACTCCCCCGCGACCTCCTTCCTTTTCTGGAAGATGCGTGCCGCGCCTCCTTCGCCGATTTTCCCACGCGCATCCAGGCTGTCTCCCACGCATCCCCCGCGCCCGAATTCTTCGCCGTTCATCCCTCTCCCTCGCCGGATCCTCCGCCATCAAATCCACGCTTTCCATCGCCGTCGAGCCTCAACCCTAAACGCCCCTGTCACTCTATATAACCATCATCTCCGCCGCCTCCGCGCCGCATCTTTGGCCCTTCTCTTCCTTCCCAGTGACCTCCATTGGCTCCGCAAGAGTGACAGCGAGCGTTAGCCCTTGTTGCAGTGAGGCGAGGAAGCGTATCCATTGATCCGGCGAACTCCGCCGTCCTTGCTCCGCCGCCGGCGTTGAGCATCGAGCTTCAGGCCTTGACGCCCTTCGAAGCTACGACCCGGAGCAAGAGCAGCTCCAGCACAGTCTCCAGCATCCATCAGGTAGCCGATTAGATCTCCCATTTAGCGTAATTTCCGATTTCGCCCAAATCATAGCTCCGACGTACATCTCCGATTCCGACCATCTCACGCAACATCTCGACCCTCCGACCATCTCATTATCTCCGCCGTACCCTCACGCACCTTCTACGCACTTTCACTCAACCCAGATCGCACAGGATCTGGGATTCGAGTTCCACCGCCTCCGCCTCGCCGGAGCTCGTTCGCCACGCCGCACCGTCCACCTTCACGCCACCTAACCGGGTCGAGGCACTTTGCCCTCGACCCGCGAAGCTTCTTGACCATTTTGCAGGTCCAAAGGGGGTGTCTGAGCCTCCTTCACAGTTCAGCCAGGAGCTTCGAGCCACTAGGCCTCGCCGGAGCCCCTCCAGGGCTCGGTTGGGCCCTTGGCCACCCGCAGCAGCTGCGCAACCTCACGCCGGACCTTCTCCGACCTTCAGGCGCAGCTGAGGAGGACCGGAGTTCACGCAGGACGTCGGCGAAGTTCGCCGGCGTCGAGTTCTTCCTCCACCTTCCAGAGCCGTCCGATGAAGACCTCGCTCCAGTTCTAATCCCAGCCGTCGATCTGTAGAGGAGCAGCAGCCGTTGATCCATCTGAGGATCTCATCTGGACCGTCGCAACCGAGGAGAGAGGCGCAGGAGCCCAGCACCGTCAGATCAGCCACGTGGATCTCTCTCCGCCGTCGATCGAGCCCAAGAGCCGAAGGAGTAAAGGCGCGTTTGTTCTCCGCCGTCCGATCATCCACGCGTCACCATCGGGCCGTCGCTATTAATAAAGGGGTAAATATCATAGGGCCCCCTCGTAGTTTGTCGTTTTCTTTTTAGTCCTGTAATTTTTAATTCAAGTTGTTTATTTTCTGGGATATTTGCATAGAGACCCTCGCACTTAATTTTATTTGCATTTATACCCCTGCCAGTAGAGACCCACGTGCTTCGTCACGTGTTTTGTTGGGTTATTTGCATAAGAAGCCCTGTAGTTCTGGAGTGTTAATGAATGCATGAATATTTTTGAATAATTGCATATATACCCCTGTGAGCATTGTTTATGCGCATGTGCGTTATTTATTGGGAATTTTGCAACCATACCCCTGGGCTTTTGATACGAGTTATCAAATAGCCCTAGGAATTGGTTTTTCTTGCAATATGGTCCCTGTGTGCCTCAGCCACGCGCCACGCGCGTGACTTGCTGGGTATTTTGCACCAGGACCCCAGAACTTTTGGGTATTTGCACTTAGGTCCCTGTGCACAGTACCCCACCTTTATTTTTGAATAAAATATCAAACGACCTCCAAATCCAATGAAATTTTGACACATGGCTCCTGCCATGGTGTAGGAATTTCTATGATTTTTGGGGACATTTTTGATTTCATTTATTATTTTTAAAAATTCAAAAACCCATATTTTTGCTACTGTTTGACTTTAAAAATACCAAAAAAATATAAAAACATCCCCAAAAATTCCAAAAAAATTAGTGACTGTTTCTTGCTTGTTGATTGACTTTCTAGCCAATTTTGGCTACTTTTCATCCATTAAAAAACCTTAAAAATTGAAAAACCCCTAAAAACTCATAAAAATTGTAATAAATAAATTAAAAATCCAAAAACAACAATTAGGGTTCCTAAATTTTCCTCATTCTTCATAGATTATAGGAAAATTACCTTCAGGGCTTTTTGAGATCCAAAATTATTTTATTTTTGGGTCTTAAGCCTTGCTGGACAGTACCCTATTTTTGTCGCATTGTTTGATTTTTAATAGATAATTTACCCATTAGAAAAATTCCAAAAATTCTCCAAAAACAGTAAAAAACCTAAAAAAACATAAAAACCATTTTTTCTTAATTTTTGCATCATTTTTGGAGTGTTGTATAAATTGTTGAAGTTCCCTTGTATGTACTTTCTCTCACTTTCTCATCATTAAAAAAATTCAAAAAAAAATATAAAAACAAATAAAAACCATAAAAAAAGACTCTTCTGGATTTCTGACTACATCGTAGGCCGCAAGGCCAATCTGTGCTCCTTGTGATCGACCCTGGGAGCTATACCAGGTTAATCTTATAGCTAGACCGCTCTTTCTTGTGCTTGCTTGTTTTTATCTTATTCGAGTGGTTGATTTTTCTTGATATACCTAGTCTGATTGATTGAGGTCGCAACGACCTATTTTTTGACCTTTTACCTCTGTCATTCGGACGGGTGATCACTACGCAAGGCCATATATGGTCTCAAGCAAAGTCCTCGCGCATGGTTTCAAAAATTATCAGAAGCATTAGAAAATCTGGTCCTCATCCGATCTTCAGCAGATCATTCCTTATTCATACGGAAGAATGAAAAAGGAACTGTGGCTATGCTGGTATATGTGGATGACATTATCCTCATAGGAGATGACCATGATGGTATTATAGAAGTAAAGAAACAACTGGCAGAAAATTTGTGATCAAGAACTTAGGACCTCTAATATATTTCCTAGGGATTTAAATAGCAAGATCCAAGAGAGGAATTGTTATCTCTCAACGAAAGTACGCTACTGACCTCCTTCAAGAAACATGGATGCTAGGATCCAAGCCAGCTCAGATATCCATGGATCCTAAGGGACGTATCTACGAGGAAGGTGAAGTTGAGGATAATGGACGATACATACGTCTAGTGGGTAAGCTATTATATCTTACCATCACCCGGCCAGATATCTCTCTTGCTGTCGGAAAACTTAGTCAGTTCATGGACTCACCTACGTCAGTCCACTATGATGCATGCATGATGGTCTTAAGGTATATCAAATCATCTCCAGGAAGAGGACTACTATTCACCAAAGGCAATAGCTTTGACCTCATGGCGTATTCAGACGCAAACTATGGAGGAAGCCTGATTGATAGAAAGTCTACTACAGGTTTCTGCACTTATCTTGCAGGAAATTTAATCACGTGGAGAAGCAAGAAACAAGCCGTGGTCTCTCGCTCGAGTGCTGAAAGTGAATACCGAGCCATGGCTCAAGCTGCAGCAGAACTTGTATGGGTCCAATCTATACTTACCGACCTTCATATCACTCCTGGAAAGGTCATGGAACTTAGCTGCGACAACCAAGCAGCAATGCACATAGCCAACAATCA